>JAPYZM010000328.1:0-35691 GCA_030522845.1 Psyttalia concolor
TTTTCATCTCAATGTGTCGGAAAAGCACTTTTCAGTCACTCGACGCGAAGCGGAGAGTGACCGAAAAGTTACTTTTCCGTCACAGCGTGATGAAAAGTACTTTTTCATCACGCTGTGTCGGAAAAGTAGCTTTTCAGTCACTCGACGCGAAGCGGAGTACTTTTTGAGTACTTTTTCGACACATTCAGATGAAAAATGATGTTCGTAACTCGTGAAAAAAGTGGTTTTCGACTCGTGGGTTTAGATCCCTCGCCTTCGGCTCGTGATATAAACCTCCCACTCGCCAAAAACCATTTTTTTTCACTTGTTACGAAATATACTATTCAGTCACTCTCCGCTTCGCGTCGAGTGACTGAAAAGTTACTTTTCCGACACAGCGTGATAAAGATAATAATTTGGAAGAAAAAGAAGTGACTCGATTTTTTCGATTAATAAATTCAGGAAAAGTCCATTTTCCTCCAATGCTTTTTTCGTTGCAAAAATATCGATATCTGATGGGATATTAAATTCGCTATTGAGAAACTGGAATTGAGCTCGGAATTCTCCACTTTAAAATGAAAAGAAATAAATGGGTTACAGAATGTATTGAATTTCCACGTAATTCAGAACGGAAAAACCCGTCGACAATATAGTAACAGTATCGTATTGAGAAGACACTAACGAAGTCAAAGTGAACCCCCTCCTGCGCATTCAATTTGCCACGTTGGATCACCCTTAGGTAATAGAGTGAAAATAATAATTGATTGGCATCAATGAAACTGGTCAGAGAAGTAATTTGTCTGGGCACCGTGAAATCGATCCGCCCAACTATGGAGAGATTAAATGATTCAGATGACGTGTAGTTGGAGAAAAATGTGGTCAATCAATCTCGCTGGCTCTTCAAACACAATTGCCATAATAATAAAATTGAACAAATAATTATCAATCAGCCGCCTCCAGTCTAGGAACCGGCAAAATATAAAATAGTGAACAAGTGGATAATTCCATTTTCGGCGCAGGGAAAATTTTTTAAGCAAACATTACCGTTTCGTTTGGCATTTTTGACCATCGGAAGAAAATTACCCAACCGCATAGTAACATTTACTGTCTTTAACAACAATTATGCACACGTCTAGATAATTTTTAGTGAGGGGCCAACAAATTTTACGGAAGCTGTGCGGTAAGCGAAAAAATGAGAGGAGTTGATTTCACATATTTTTTCTGAAACTCGGATTACCTCAGTAAGGAATAATATTAGGAGAAATTATCAGAAATAATTTTTTGTTGCAAAATTGACCAGCTACAAAAATGATTTAATGACATTATCTCCTAAAACCACTCCTTACTGAGATAATCCGCGTTTTATAAGACCGAAAAATACCCTTGTTTCGTTTTGCCACTTGGCTGCAATTTTTTTCAGTTTACCCCCGAAAAAAAAGACAAAATAGACAACAAATTATTTTTTTTCACAATCCATATGCTGTAATTCAACCCCGAATGATGCGAAACCATTGGCCAATCAGATGCCAGGAATTCCTACAGTAAATTCGCGTTAAATTCTTGTGAGAAGAATCTTCGATTGGCAAAATCGGTTTTTCTCTCCCTAAACCGTCAAATTAAATGAATAAAAAAATTAATAAAAATTCTGTGAGTCTTAATTGGCACTCCTGAACCTCTCAAGTGCAGTCCCTCAGGCGTCTCAAAATAAAGGATGTTTTTTTGGGTGTATTTGGGCGTCGTTATTGAGTCAAGCTATCACCGAATAACGTTTGCACATCTGGCTAATTACGCACGTCCGACGCGTGTACCACTCCAACTTGTATTATTTTTTTGCCTTGACTACACTTGCGGGGTGAACCTCTTTACTTTCACAGTCAATGTAAACAGCAGAGTTCCATTGATCTTACATTAAAGGTCACGTAGATTCCTGGGAGAGGTGATTTCAGCGGACTCGTCTATTATTCCTGGAGGGTTGACGATCAAATATCGGGGTTTACGGGTACTTTATTACCGATTAAGGTTCAATTGATTTGTCGAAAAAGTCAGAATAATTTTTTTTTTTTTCACTCCAGTCAAAATTTTAATTGTCCCGAGTGTCCGAATCCACTCCGATCTCTCCTTATTTTAATTCATCATCTGCTCGGCTTTACTTCGTTATCAATTTCCGAGGTTTTTGCCAGTGTTATCTATCGATGAATGAACAAGGGAATGACGTATTACCGATTCCTGTCTCTCTCCCACTCATTATTACTCGAGCGTATGTGCGTAGAAAATCGATTTGCCTTAATTTTTGTCATTCCCTGGAAAAACGAAGGGATAAAGTGGTCAGGATTTACCCGGGTTCACTCGGAGGTGGAAGTGATGATTGATTGCTGGGAAAGATATTATTCATTAAGTATATCGATTTTATTTAATTATTCATTGGATGCATTTGTGAACATTCGTTTTATGCGAACAGGCATTTCTCCAGTTTTATCCGGTGAGTAAAATTTGTTTACCCCTCACTAAAAATTGTCTAGACGTGTGCCTGATTTTTGTAAATTAATTGTTAATTGTTAATTTGGTAAAAGTATAGTTGCGGCAATTTTCCCGAACGTCGGGAATGCGGGAAACGTAACGGTAATTTTTCTACGAAATTTCTCTCGGTATGCAATCGGCTGATTACAAAGGTCTTACGTATTTTCGTCGGTATAGTTTTGGTGTCATTAAAATTTAGGCCGACGCGGCCAGTTTGACATCGTATCTACGCAAGTACTAATGGCGATTAATTTGAGAGATATTTAGGGGCTCCAAATTATCGTGTAATTTTCCTTATTTGACGTCTGCGTCGACAGTCCACTAGGGATTTCATGAATTCCCTTAAATTCCATCCGAAATAATGGGAAAGGTTTTCTATTCATATTTTTAATTATTTCAGAGAAGTGAAACTCCTGATAAGGTCTCCTTGGCAACGAAAATACCATGGCCCCTAGAAAATTTTTTCATTTAATAATTCATTAAGGCCTCACGAGTGTCCAAATACAGAAAAAAAAATAGAAATTCAAGTGATGCCTGGGGGGGGCCAGCGAATGAAATAAATTAGATAAAACTTGTATCGGCCTTTTCTTCTCTAATCTATTCAAACCTGAAATCAGGTTTAGCCGTTGGTCTCCGCTACCAAAAAATATTTCTCCAAATCCGCCCGAATTTTTTGGAAACTCCACGTCGCGTCTGTTTCTCAACATCGCAAAAAATGTCTTCTACCAGCTGGAGATGGAGAGGAATGAGCAGAACAATTTATACGAATAAAAATGGCCCATACAAATCCACATTTTCCACTCAAAATAATCCCATTCATTAAAAGAAATTTTTCTGACACGACAGGGAATAAAATGTCACCCCAGTCCCCCTGCAAGCTCAATGGAGCTCTGCTGACACCATTGACCGTCCCCCGAGGAAGCTCCATCCGCAGGTGTAGCCCAGAGAGGGAGATAAAAAATAATAAACAACAACAAACGGAAATGGTACAAGTGTCAAACGTGTAAATGCCCGAAACGTGTAAAGTTATTCGCGGATAGTTTTGCTTACTCAGTATCGAAGGCACTTTGAAAAACAGGTTTCCAAACGCCAGGGAGAATGGTGTATTTTATTTTGGTGGGGGAGTCCCCGAGACCGATGCCACCGAGTGGCCAACAGAGCGTGGGGGGACAAGCGGGGAAGTCTCTCGGGGAGCACCGGCGGAGGGAATACCGGCGACAAGTAGCGGTTTACAGTTATAGTCAGTCCGGATCGGGCGCTCGTTCAGCCGGGATCACGCTCGGTGGCAACACGCTCCTTTCCACTATCATCATCTGTCGGCATTCAATCATATTTATCAATCATTCCCAGCTAATTGTTCAAATTGTAACAATCATTTTAACCAGTTATCGGCAATTTTTTAATTTAAAAAAAAAACACTCAAATATTGTGAATTATAAATAGTACTCTCGATGAGACTAGTTTTGTTAATGAGTTTGGACTTTTTGTGATAACAAAACGACTCAGTGAAATAACAAGTATGCAATTGTGAATAATATTGTAGTTGTTAAGTTAATTTAATGCCAGTGAATTCAGCCGATTTTTTTTTGTTGGATATTTTGCAATGAATTTCGATTGATATTTACGACGTATTCCCGTGGAATTCCAAGAGTGCGATTAACGGTACCAGGATATCCAGTCTTGTCTTCCTACGCGAAGACATTTAAGACACATTGGAATTTTCACTTCATGTCCACGTGTTTGGTTTAACCATTGATTCGCCTCAATGACCCTTGAACAATCCCGGAAAATAGTCTTAGTCATTGGTCGTTATCATTACAATTGTCTGAGAAACTATGACATCGAGATATATTTTTTTTGCTCCCGTTTCCTCAAGATTTGGCTCGCTCAATTCGCTCAAAATGAAGAAGAGGAAAGTAACTCTTGTCTTTCACTTCCTTCGGCGAGTTTTTTTTTCTTTCCTCCCGTTTTCCTTTCCGTCGACCCAGGGAAACCCGGATTATTCTCCCGATATTTATCGTTCAATTTGTCATTTTCTCTTTTTACTATTATTACATTTGGAGGAGAAAAGAAAACAAGGAATTCCGGATTGCGGCGCGGAAACCGTGAGACTTTTTTCTCCCTTGTGGAATAACGTCTCTGGGTTATTCGCACGTCCCGAGGAATTCCCCCGGTGCGTTTTCACAGTGACGTGAACGTCGCGGAGCTCGACCTCTTTCACTTTAAATTTCCCTCGAGAATGAACAAAAAAGAATATGAGAATTAAAATCCCAATTGAATGAATCACAATATATTTTTTTTTATTCCACCTGCTGTCTCGTTTGAGATGAATGAAATTAAATGGAATTGAAAATGGTGGAGTGGGGAAAAAAAAAAATTTCCCCACTCGTGATGAGGTATTTACGTGAAAATAGAATACTCAGTCGTTATTTTTGACACGTATACCACTCACACTCTACTCCCACTACGAGAGTTTATTTGTGTATAGGCGGGAGTACAAATCCATGGGAAATACGATACATTTATTTCACTGCGTGTGAATTTCATTTCTTCGGGGCTCTCTTTTTTTTATTAGCCCAAGACATTTTTATACGTTATCGGGGGCGATTAAAAGATACGGATCAAGTGTATGTCATTGGTACATTGCGCTCGCTTTTATTTTTCGTTTATTTCGAATTGAACACTTGTGGAGTTCATTTTTTTTTTAAGGAACGTCAAATAGTCTGGGATTGTTCAAACGTGAAGCAGGAGGAGTGGGAGCTTATCGGTTGACAAAACCACTGGATGCTTTTTTTGATAGTCTTTTTTATGGACAACTGTTTTATTTCTAGAGCAATGTGGGACACAACAGGCGATTAGGCTAGAATATCTTCTGACATTTTCGAATCTCTTCGGTTTATTCATTTCCTGTAACGCAATCCAAAGTTTATATCTGACTTTTTTTTATGTATCAAGGGACGTGTCGAGATAACGTATCAGGAGGTGTAGAATGTCCTGCGAAGAAGATTATTCAAAGACATTAATTTTCCAAGCTTTCCCGATTTCTTTTTTTTCTTTTGAGCAGTTGGAGGTAGAGAATGATGTGAACAAACGGGATTAATTATTTTGTAAATTTATGAGATCACTCACAATTTTTTCTATAATCTCGTGATTTTGATTTCAGGTGCCCCTGATATTACACTATTTCGCATAGAAATTCTTGGACATGAGAGAATTTTAAAAGTGTTGCCAAGTGAAGACGAAATGCGGAGGTTGAAGCGAAGACGAGGTGACGAACGCTTCAGTGGATTAATCCAGAGTCTTGTGTGTTAAAATGAGATTGTGACTGAGAAAACGGAATTCGTTAGCAGCATTGTACCGGGAAAAATAGATTTTCTTTAAAAAAACACCCTTAAATAAAAAAATCATCGAGAGAGAAGAAAAATATAATAAAAAAACAAACGAAGATTAAGATTTTAAGTGCAGTGAGCATCGACGATTTCTTGTGTGTTCTTGTGTATCGAATTAGAAATAAACTCGATTTTTCCTCTTGACTTTAATAAGCAGAAAATTAATTCTCAGAAGGACAGACAGGTAAGAAATAAATGTTATTTTCCATCATTATTCTCCATCTTTACTGGGCAGTTCTTCCTCGTTTTAACATTCTTCTTTTTTTTTATTCGTCTTCATTCGGGAAGACATTGTTTAGCATAATCAAGTTTACGGAGAACCATCGTCTGGGGGATTTGCATTTGCGCGGGTTAAGAGGGAGTTGAGGTGGTTCATTCGTGTCGTGGAAGACGATGATAATGACGTTAAAGTTGGTACGCATCGGTCTACGCTTCGGGTATCTACGGTCATGAATAGATATGCCACTGTGTACGTGAAGTGTCAAAACGATAAATCACATGGAAGGTTATCGCCGTCAGTTTCTCAATTTTTTATGTATTAAAAAAAATTATTTAATCAATTTTTCCAATTATTCTCGACTGTCGCCAAATTTGCATTTTTTTTCTCACTTAAAAAACCCAAAAAACCAGTTTACTCGACGAAGTATCGGAGGACAGAATTTTTTCTACGGGCTCTGAAAGATTAAAAACTAATAAAAAATACAGGAAAATTTTTTTTTCCAACTCCTGACGCCGGTTAAACCAACACTTTGTCTTATCACTCTCATTTATACCACACGAGGCGAGTCCATGAGACGACAATTCCGTACTTCACTGGGTTTTTATTATTGCTAGATGTGCACTTGTAAATTATGTCAGTTGGTACATAAAAATACTGAAATTTATATCCCCCCCCCCCTGGTTGTGTTATATATCATTGCGTTAATCGTTGAATCGGAGCGGCGAAAAAAAAAATTCTGTCCACCTGTCAACTCGATTTATATCGATCACCAATTGATATCTGTCTGGTTAATCGCGATTAACAGCCGACAGAAACATCTGTAGCTTTGATGGATAGAGAAGGAGAAATGCTCAATCCACTGTTGCATTTGACATCAACAAATTCGGATTTTTTGCGACCAATTATATCGATCACCAATTATATTGACATATTTCACTGGCAACTGGTGCTCATTTCTGAAATGCCGGCGATTGGAGTTTCCGTCAGAAAAAAAAATTGCAAAAATATTTCAACAATTCCACAGCCAGCGATAGATAATTTTTTCTTCCCCTTTCCGAAGAGCAACAGATGTCTCCTCAAATTGTTGATGTAGATGATAAATAGGCAAACACCTGTGGATCTGCGCCCAACTTCCTTATTTTAAAATTGAAGCCACACATGTCAGAACAAAGGAAGTCCCCTTATCTCTGGCATTACTCGGCCATGCGGTTGTCTACACACATTAATTTTTGCAAACGAGGAAAATGCGCTGACGCGGTGCGCCTGGCCGCGTGCCAATGTACAAATCCATCGGTGCCCCCTTTGTCAGTTGATCTAAAAAAAAAAATCCATCCAAACGTGGACAGATGAAATGAGACGATAATTTATTATTCCTCAGGGACAATTCCACATTAATTATCGTCAGGGGTTGGATGAGATAATGCGAAGCCTGGAGAGATCATCAGGCAGCGATCAGGACTGTGGCGATCAGGAGATGTACATCGATCTGGATGACGCTTCCGTCGATTCAATCACTGGAAAACGGGGGCGACATCATGTTGCCGAGGTAAATAGACAAATTGATCGGGTCATTAGAATTTATTTATTCACTCGGGCCGAGCAAAAGGAGTGAATTAATGGAACTGACAGAATAAACAAGAGATTTTTATTTTCCCAAAAAAAAGTCCAATCCTAAAGCCAGTCAGCCCAGAATTTGGAAAATTTCAAGCAATTTTTTTGCATTAATTAAAGAAACGATAATTAATGCCATTTTCGGGGTCTCCAATCGACATCAGATTATCCTCTCAATGTTCGTAAATTACTTAGAAATATAATGACAATTGTCATTTGGATTTTTTAATTTTATCACTTCTTCACGGAATTAATTAGATAATTATCCCAGAATGACGTCAGGGCGCAATTAAAAATTAATAATTTTTGAATATTATTTATTCGAATTATTGATTTTCATATGAGCAATAAAACCAGCGATATCGATTCGACGATTAATGGTTTAGCCTGTCGAATTATCTCAATCGCAGGAGATTTTACAAAAAAAGTCAAGAGCCATTCAGTAATGAAACTATCCCTGACCTGATTACTGAATAATAATCATAATCCGACGTTAAGAATTTCATAATTGTTCAATTACAAAATTATCTTGGCAATGAGCGATGTTAAAAGCAGAAAAAAAAAACATTAAATCGATGACAATTATTTTCAAAAAGAATTTCATAACATTTTCCTCTAAAATAGTTAATTACTCATTGAGCGCTCCAAAATGTGTCTTAATTTTGTAATAATTTCATAACAATATAGCCTATAATTATCGAAATATTTGAGGTAATGGCTTGAGTTGAGAAAATTATAAGAAACCTATTAAAATGCTATTAATAGCCCAGAAAAATCACCACGAAAAATACATTAGGATAATGTTTTTTAACATCACTCATTTTCAAGATAATCCCACAATTAACAATCTGAATTATGGAAATTAAACTCGTTATACCACTTGTCCTCCTGGATATCAATGTTAAAATATTCAACTGACACAAGAATTATTGAAATAATCAGGTGGGCGAGGAGAGTGACAGCAGTGGAAGTGAGCGTAGTCCAAAGCAAGCGAAACGCCGATGTCGCGGTGGTCCACCAACAACGCGAAGACGAAAAAGTGGAATTTCAGCGAGGGAGAGAAACCTGAGGAGGCTGGAGAGTAACGAGCGAGAGCGAATGAGAATGCACTCATTAAATGACGCATTCGAGGTAATTCGACATTAACATTTGTCCCTCATCGTAAATTCAAAGCTCCGAAAGTAATTGGAAAAAAAACGAGTAGAGCTCAAATAAAAATCAGATAAAAATTGGCGTGAATCTTGTGAAACGTCCTTGACAATTTTCTCCCCTTTCTCTCACTTTTAACCCCTCGGGCGTGTATTGTGCGAGTAAAATGGTAGACGAGAAGACAGGAGGAGAGGCTCAGGCACACCTGACATGGGTAATTACCTCTCGGGGTTAACGTGCCAACTGCATTCTATCTATTTCACTCGATTCTCTATTATCGATGATCTCTCGAGATTGTTGACCGATCACGCCTTTTACATCGACAGCACGACCAGCATCTGCATGAAATAATTAATCATCACCATTAGAAATGACAAGGGAACCCAGGGAAAACGGGAATTCATTCCGCGGAGAGAAAAATTCAGCAAAAATTTGTTGACAGCGAAAAATTCCCCCAACTTGTCAGTAAAATTTGTTTAAATTTGTTTCCCTCCAGAGAAAAATCCAGGGAAAACGGGAATTCATTGCGCGGAGAGAAAAATTCAGCAAAAATTTGTTGACAGCGAAAAGTTCCCCCAACTTATCAGTAAAATTTGGTCAAATTTGTTTGTTTGTAAAGAACAGGGAGAAATAAATTTTCATTTTTCCCTTATCAATGCTCAAAAGTCCCTCAAAGTATTTGACACTTTTCCACAATTTACTGACAGCCATAAAACCCCCAAAAATCTGCCCATTTAGGGCGAGAATTTCGCGACAATTATTTAAATAATCCATTAATCGAAAATGTGACAAATTGAGTTCCTATTCGAGTTGTTTTCACTTGTCAGACGTGAATTACTTTCCCTGTCAACTAAAAATGATGGAAACTCTTCGGTAGCGTAATTCCTTCAGTTTATGAATAGTTCGGAGACTCCGTTGAACTCTGAAGGTCAATGACTCATACGCGACACTCATACACCTCATGAATACCGAAGTTCCCAAACTGCTCGAGTAAATTCCATTCATACTCGTCGGTTGTAGAAAAAAAAACCGAGTCACAAGGAAATTCTCAGCGAAAACTTGGCTCTCTCTCTCTCGCACGCCTGAATTAGACAGAATTGACAGTTCAAGTGACCAGTTTATCCATTTGACCGCTTGACTAATGAATTCGAAATGCAATTTTCTCGTTTCTAACGATAAAAAAAACAGAAGTTGAGCAAACGAAGTGGAGGGAAAAATGGCTTGCAACACTTTGAAAATTAATGAATTCTCCAATTTACAGCAATTGAGAGAGGTAATACCCCACGTGAAGATGGAGAGGAAGCTGAGCAAAATCGAAACACTTACGCTTGCCAAGAATTACATAATGGCGCTTACAAACGTCATATGCGAGATGCGAGGGGAGGAGCAGCCATACACGTGAGTTGAATGCCTAATCAACAAATATATTAGTGCCTTTCAATCTCTACCGGCGATTAAAACCCCACATTTTATCCTCAATTTAAAATACGCAAATTTCACCCGGCGGCAGTGGTTTCATCACTATGATAATTTCTCCACTGGAATCGTGTACGTTTCCCCCATTCTGTTGTTTTAGTTGGGCTTTTTTTTTATGGCATACCGTTATTTCAACATATTTAACGAAGCGGGTGCAGGTGGCCCGCCGGAATGCCGATCACGTACTTAGGAGCATCCAGAGGTTTCGAATAAAAGTTCTTCAAAAATTGTATTTAAACTCAACGATCCCACGGGGGACGTCCAAGTGTGTTAATAAAAATAAAATTATTTTGGAATTATTTTGAAAAATGAAAACTATGGCCCGATAACGATTAGAAAAGACGTAAGCGCTTTTTTTATGACATCCCATTTTATGTTCAGTGATTTTTTATCGAACATTCTATTGTTTTTTTTTTATTCTCAAAGGAAATAATGTTCCGAGAAAAATATGCAGGAAAAAAAATCAATAGAATTTTATATTTCTCTGTCACTAGATAATTTTATCCAGAGATTTTTACAAATTTACCATTTCCATTTTTACCATTTTTTTTTTACTTTCGTTAACTAGTTTTCATGTTCTTAAATTTAATTACTGAATATTGGTTTATTTATTTCAATTGGTGTTAATGAGGAACTAGTGGGTTGATTATTAATTCCGCAAATGAGAAAAAATATGAAAAAACTAGGAGAGCGACGACGATTGGAATCAGAGAACACTTAAAAATCATATCTCAAGAGAATTTCCCCGGCGTTGCTCAAAAATTGATTAGAACCCGGAAATCCCCGGGCATCGTATACCATCGCAATCCCCCAATACCCTCCCGACCCACGAGGCCCCCAAAATTTCGACTACAGCAATTCCTCGAGTCCCCAATTACCCCGAGAACAATTCCAAATTACTCGATTGCAGTTGCAAAAAGTCCCGCGGTACAGCGGTTTTAGTGCGTTGATAAATTCTGATATCGATTTATCGACGAACAACACCGATAGACTTCGAAAACATGTTGCAATCATCGAGACGATATAACAAAACTCATTTCATTAAAAGAAAAAATAAATAAAATAAAACGAACTTACTTATCAGCATGCTATCACCCCCGCTCTCCACTCCGTCTCCGGCCACTTAATCATTATTTAACGATAAAAAGGCGTGCTCAAATTTCACAAATAATTGAAAACAAAGCCCAAAAAAAAAACTCACTTCAAATGTAAAACAGATTTGTCGATGGCGAGTGCGGCTCAAGCAGTGGCGATAGTACGGGCCAACACGAGTTGAGCGGCGGTGAGCAGGCTGAGGAAGCGTCTCCAGCATCTCATCACGAGGCAAATAACAACAGTCTGCTACACGAGGATCTCGAGCGCAGGATACCCTAGTTATATTTGTAATTTGTCCTTTTTTTTTTTATCAAAAAAGAGGGGAGGGAGAGGAAGTAATAAGAGAGAGGAGATAAATTAAACCTCAACGATTCTGAATTCGATTAAACGTACTCTCGTTTCGAGAGTGAAAACAAAGGCGGTTGTGATGAGGGTTTGTGGAAAGGTGGGTGGGTGGGCGAGGGGGGAGGGAGAGAGAGAGAGAGAGAGAGCGGGGTGGTACATGGAGAATGCCGTTACGTGACACACAGGATCCGACGAATTTTATCGAGGACACACGACGCAATTAAGGACCGCGCCTTGAGGCTCTTAACGATCACTTCTACCTTGTGATTCTGTTGGGACTAACGAGTGTGATCCACTGCGTGAGAAACTGCGTAATTGTTTCACGATGGTTATTACCACTGCTTGTTTTTGTAAAAACAATTCTGTGATGAAGTTTGAGAGAGAAATGAGTGAATGTAATTCGGAATTTTTTCGTTATTTTCATTGCTCATTTCATGGGACTTGTAGTGTTTGTTTGTTTGTTTTTTCCCTCTCCCTCGCGCTCTCTCTCTCTCTCGCTCTCTCTCTCTCTCTTGCGAATAATCACACGACGTACTTTATTTATTTCACTTGATTTCTCTCTTTGGTTTCATTGGAGTAATTATGAGGGAAGCCAATGGCGAGACACAAATTGGCATTCGAGGGGAGCATGGCCTCAAACGTGCTACTGTGATAGAATATATTTTTTTTTCGTATTAGAATTTTTCCGTCGATTTAAATTGAGGGACGAAGTGGTAAAGTGGGTTTCGTTTGTCGAGTAATGCAACAATTGATCAAACGTTTTAGTTGATTGGTACAGGGGGGGAGGCGTCAGAAGGGGGAGGTACTGTCAGGATTATATTCGATGAATTGTTAGCAATTGAATAATTAATCAATTTTGATAATTGTTGCTGGATTTTATTGATGAGGAAATTCAGAAGAAAATTTGAGGGACACGTTGTTTGGTTGGAAAATACTTTATACAATTAATTTTTTTTTCCTCTGAATTTACTTGTTAAGATTATTCGACAATTTGAGGGAATTCATTTTTCCTCTCACTCGACTCGCATTACCACTTGATTCCGAAATTATTCGCCACTTATTCGTGTGAATCTCGCCTTTGTGTTTCTGGTAAAATTCATTAGATAGTATTCAAATAAAAAAAAATGTTCATGATCTACGTGGGAAAGTTTGTTCGTGCCTTGATGTTAAACGTCTGATACGTATGTGTTTTAATGTTTTAAATGTTGTTCTGAGATGTCATTGATGATCTTAGGCAGCTAATTGCTATGCAAAAAAATATAAATCGGTCTGGAATCGTTTTTCTCTTGTTATTCAGTACGAAACTCGACTACGCGTCGTACTGGGTAATCCAAATAAGCATTTAAAGATTAATAATGATGATGCAACTGCTTAAGTTGAATTGCTCGATTTTATTATTCTCAATTGAGTCGATAAATGATTTCCCTCGTGGAAATTGGGTCGACAGATTCACACGAATTTTCATGGAAAATATTGAATTCTATGGAATTTATTTGGTCAAAATTTGTCAGACTCTGCCGGAATCTGTCGTAATGTGTTTCAGCTTAAAATCTTGAATCAGAAATTGACAATAAATCACAGCAATTGGTAACAGATTGTATAATTAAATAGGTCCTATAATGTCATAATCTCTCAGAATAATCTGTCATAATTTCATGAATTCCTACAGAATTTGCCATAATTTGTCATAATACGTCGACTGCCCTGGGAGTTACCACTCCTTTTCTACATTTAATGTCATTGTTCCACTTTTAATTACATTTATCACTATTTAATGGCATTCTCCTCATGATCTGTCAGAATTTGACGAGCTTTCGACGAATTTTTTACATTTTTTTGTCATAAAATGTCAGAATATATATTTTTTTTTCCAATAAAATCTGATGAATTATTACAACTTCACATTAATAACTCCCCCAATTTTATTGGCAGGGGGTAATTAGCTGCTCTCGAACTGAAAATAAAACAGGCTCGATAATGCTTAGCTTCAGGGATCGCTGGGTGTCCGTAAATCTCGTGGGCCGTGTGGTTGCTTCTGATAAGATTAATATTTTTCGGGGTTCTATACGCAATTTATGAGGCCGGAATAATTAGAAGAACGCAGAGGTCAAAGGGGAGAGGGGGAGGGGGTGGAGCAGTCGGGTAAAATGCAATGAGACAGGTAGATTAGATAGGGACAGAATGGACTGGCTGGGTAAATTGAACAGTGAGGTTTAATGATTTATCGGGATTCATTGTGTCACTGCAGACCAAATGAGACTGCCAGTCCATTCTACTCAGAAGGAGGCCAATGAATGAATGAGCATGCCATTTTGCCCCCGAGTTCTCGTTTAATTTCCGCCCCCGTGGTCTATCTGGCTCCGTCGTCTATTTGTTAATTAATTAATTGAAATTTTGGGGCGATGGAAAGCCTTCGGAATTTTTTTTTATATTCAATGCCATAATTTCCCAGTTTTTGACCCTTTCATTTACTCATTGTTTGTCAAGTAATGCCACTAATTGTCGAATAACGCAATTATCAAAATTATTTATTTTATATCATTTAAATGTCGACAAAGTCTGAGAAAATATGACATCAAATGGTTCACGATTTTTTACAGTTCGTGACAGTTTAGCGAATTGACATAATATGACTTCTTTTGGCCCAATCTACCGACAGATTTCCACGAGGATCTATTTTGTTTTTAAGAGGAAGCTATGCCCGAGTCTGAATTCAATTTTCTTTTCATTAGTTTGTTGTATGATTTTTGTTTTTTTTTATGGTCTAAGACATTCCAAAGGATCGTGGACTGCGTCTCACGGATTTCTAATGATTTTGTCGTTTTTTTTTTAAAGATGGTTGTGATTTACTTAGAATTGATAGGAAAATTCGATTTCATGAGTGAGGATTCATTATTATTTTTAATTTATGATCTAGTGAGACGCAAACGTCCTCACTTCCGTCCTTAAATACGAAAGATTAAATAAAATCATTTGTTCATATTCATTAGAGTCCTGGTGAAATTTTTAATGATTCATTATCAAATGTCAATGTGCTTCCAACTTGTGAAAAATGTCATTGTATTAATTGTTAAGAAAGCATAAATCATCGTCGTTAAGTTGTGCTGAATAATTATACTGAGGAGAATTTTTTTATTAAGAATAATTATTGTATCAAAGGATTTATTGAGATAGCTGAATATTTTTCATAATGAAAAATTTATTTTTTCCGTTTAAGAAAAAAGTTTTATTATCTTTTATGCGTTTTCTCAATGTATATTTCATTTACACAATACAATTCTAATAATTCCAGGGTGAAGTGATAACAGAGAGAGCAAGTCAAAGAATTCTGTTGGGAGGTAATTGTAAATAGCTCAGGTAATAGTAGACTTGAAGGAGACCATCAAAAGAAAATGGCGAGAAAGTCTTTGCTAATATTTTCAGATCTCCCATTTAACAAAAAATATTCCTTAATTTATTTGCGGTACTGTCTGCCAAAAATCCTTGACAAATCCGTACTCATTAATTATCTGATTATTTGGGGGGAGTAATACATTGAGTGGGGAGTGTGAAATCATTTTTACCGAGCCTGAAATTTTGTGCAAAACTGTCTTCTTATGAACTCCAGCGAAACTTTCCCTTCAACGACACTTGCAAAATAATTTACAACATCATTTATCCGTACTTTGAATTGTCTTTCTTCTCATACCACCACTTCACTACCGGAATGATCAACTGAAATAAAAAAAAAAGGGAAAAGAATCATTTCAATGAGCTGTACATGTACTTTAAGAATTGAGACGAATTCACCATTTATATAATGCATATACACGAAAATTGTCTATTATACATATTTTATTATTCTAAGTTTTATAAGTGACCATATTATATTATCAATCAGCTCTTCCACCTATGAATTCAGGGATATGATTTCTTACGTTGAAGAATTGATAACTGCATATGTGCGCAGGGGAGGGGGCCATTGAACTATGAATATAAAAAAAAGAATACATTTTTCGAAAAAAACTAATTATTCACGCTAATCCCCTGGTAAATGTACTTCGTATATTTATGATTAAATAGGTAAGCACGAGTGATAAATACCTATAAGCGTGTGGTAACATAAAAATTGTATATATTTTTTGAAAAAAAAAAATTATAATATAAAGCGAGAAATTATAATATATATTGTTTCACACGCCTAAACCAAATTGTTATAATTATTACTTCAACCTTTCCTAGTTTTTGTTTGTCAAAAGTAATGAATACGCTATTGAGCGAAGGACAGGGAGCTTGAGGAGATAATGACGACGAGCAATTGCTCAGCTTTGGTGTCTATAAATAATAAACGCAACGTAAGCATTAAATTTGTTTTAAAAAAATTGCACAGCCTGCGTGCGCCGCGCCGATGACCCCCAGTTGGTAACAACGACGCTCTAACTACCAGCTCCCATGAGGCAGTAGGGGGATTCCCCTCTGGCCCCTCCCGGAAATTCGATGTCCAGTGAATCTCTGTGATCTCCCCTGGCTATTTCCCACAGTAAGGCCCTTATTCCGCGTCAGCCGGCCGGCATAATTGAGCCCAAGGACCCCACGACAATGTGAATAATCCCACAGGACAATAAATCATCGAACAACAGCACAAAATTCGTAAGTACGTTGTCAATGACTTTGTTTCATCCTGAAATTCTCTCTGTCATCGCAAAATACGCCCTAACCTTGAATACCGTTGTCCTCTACACTCAAAGGATCATAACAAGGCACAAAAAATGTCGATCGCGAGTGAGGAACAAATGAAACACGGAAAACAAGGGACTGACACGTACCTAGTGCAAACAAGGAGATTATTCAAGACCTCGAGAATGATCGACGACTCCCAAAAGATGATTGAGTTCTTGGAGCTGAAGAGGGAATTATCCCTCGCCAATAACAGTTTGAAGTGCCTCAGGAATGATATCTGGAGGTATTTGGGGAACCTGAGGATTCTGAACCTCTCGGACAACTCCCTGAACAGTCTTCCCAGTGGTATATCACTCTTGGCTCACCTAGAAGAGCTGGACTTGACTAAGAATCACTTGGTAAAGACTCCAAATGTCATTTTGACCCTGAAATCCTTGAAGAAATTATCCCTCAGTGAAAATTCGTTGACCGACTTCCCTAATCTCGAGGTTTTGAAGGACTTAGAGGAGCTGAATGTCTCGAGGAACGCTCTAGTCTCCCTTCCAGCCTCGCTAACCTCCTTAACTCGTTTGAAGCATTTGGATTTATCGTTTAATAATTTCCGGGCACTTTCAATCCTTCAACGAAGTTTCAGTAATCTGGAGTACCTCGACGTCTCTGGAAACATCAGACTAAGTCTGAATACTCCAGTGAAGAGTATCAAACTCAAGTGGTTCTTTGCTAAGGAAATAAACTTCTACCCTGGCTTCCCCAGATGGATCTTGTCAGGACAATTATCAGGCTTTGAGGAACTTAACTTCAGTAGAAGTAAGTTCGATAGGTTCAAAGTGCCTCAGGCTAATCAGAAGACAATGATCAGAAAGCTGAGCCTTGAGAGTTGCTCTCTGTCTGGACATGATGTCCAGACAATTCTGGCCAATGTCGTTGGATTGAGAATACTAGATATTGGAAATGACGTTAAGAGCCAGCAAAAACAGTTCAATGTGTTTCATCAGTGTCCCTTGAAGCATGTGAAGAATCCTGCTGAACTGGAGGAACTCAATATGAGGAATCTTCATCTGTCTTTCTTGCCCAAAGGTATTGGGCAGTTTAAGGGCCTGACGAGGATCGATCTGGGGGGAAATGATCTCTCGTGGCTTCCTAACGAAATCTGTGGCTTAGATAACTTGGAGACTCTGATTGTCGATCGAAATTCTCTGGTTGAGTTACCACAAGACATTGGGAAATTGGGAAAACTGAGAGAACTGAGGGCTTCTGAGAATAAACTCGGATATCTGCCTGAGAGTTTCGGGCAATTGAAGAGCTTGGAGACTTTGGATCTCTATTGTAATCATTTTTCAGAGGTGCCACTGCTGCTGGACGAGTGTACATCAATCAAGGCACTCGATTTTGAGAAGAATTATGCTGATACTGAAAATACTGTGGTAAGACGTTTGTCCAATATTTTTTAAATCCTATTTTCCACTTTCTGACGTAGAACTAATTCCAAAAAATTATTTCTAGTCATTTATTGATAATTTATACTAGGAAGATGGACTTTCAGATGTTCCAGTTCCTTTCCCAACTGATGTACAGAATTATTTGCTTGATATTGATGCTCAGTCTGTTTCCCAGGTGAACAACACTCCATGCGAGGTTCTAAGAACCAATTTAAGAGCTGGAGGGGAGTCTGGCAGGCTCAACGGGCCCTTACGAGAGATTTCCATGAGTTCACCGGGCAGCTGTGCCTCGGGATGTGACTCAGTGAATTCTCCTGGTGTATCGCGGTGAGTGTAATTTATTTTGTAATATTTTATCCGTGGGTTCTCCACTCATTTATTCATCTGAATTATTTATTTAGGAACGAGGGCAACAGTTCAGATGTCAATCAAAATTGGGACGAGTCAGAGGACTCCAGTGAAGAGTTCGATCCCTACAACCCCAAGCCGCCGCGAGTGAAAAGAACGTTTGTATATCTAAGTCACAAGAAAATGGTGTTTTGTCCAAACGACATTCATCCCCTGTCGATGAGGGAACGGATTATGTTCGCGAGGGCCAACGGAGATTATGAACCTATTCCGCCCCTTGTGGAGGGCCAATTTGATGATGCTTAACGCAAAATTATTGATAGAGAAATTAATTAATTAATGAGGGTTAATTCATTTATCAGATTAATTAATTGTAATTAATTCATTAGGTAATCAATTGTATTTAGTTCATTAGTTAATTAATTGTAAGTAATTCATTGATTAATTATGATTGGTATGTCAGTATTGAAGTGCACTGCGAGGATAAGCACGCCATAATTATGTCAGGATATATACTTATCATTAAGAACTTATTCTTAACGTTAATTTTGTATTGATACTTACAAAATACTTGCGATTTTTTTTGCTTTGCGATTATATCAATGAAAAGAAAACGGGGTTTGAAGTGCATTCGTCATCGGAACAATTAGTCACTGAGTCAATAGTTAAACAGAATTTTCGTTTAAATTTAGTTCTCATTTTTGCGATATTTATTAATCAATTATTTTTGGATAAACCCTAGAAGACGTCCTCTACTTTTTGTCGAAGGCCTGCGTTCCAGTAATTAATATCATTTACAATGTCCGCAGTTGTGCGAGGGACTCAACAGGCCGATTGATTCCGATAAAATACTTTTACTATTTTAGATTGTAATAATACTTTCCCCATAAAATTGAGTACTGCGATTTAATCTACTGCAATTTTATGGAATTATGGATAAGTGAGGAAGTATTAAAATGTATGAATATGTAAATGTCAATTTGTGACACATCTCAAATTTATTATTTGAAAGTGTAATGTGATATTACTTGATAATTTTACATTATCTTACCTTAAGTACTACAGCTGTGTATAATCAGTACAAATTAACATCGATCGCGCAATGATTAAACTTCACTGGCTCCCTTACAACTACTGAATCAAAAGTTCACCCAGTGTATCGCTCCAAAGCCGACCGTAAAACCATTTCTTTATAAACAAAGTCGATATCAAGTGATTAAGCCACCGAATGTTCACAATGATTCATTGTTGTTGCAATTATCATTTTTACATTCTAAACGTACTTTTTGTTAGTCTAACATTTACACTGAGTCTGAATAAAGGAATGATGATTTTTTGTTCTCTTCTGAAGGTTTGTTTATCGCTACCAATCCAAAGAAACAATTCAGGCTGAATGAAATATTGTGAGGATTGATTAATTAACTTGTCAAATTAAATTACCAGAATACCTGGCAAAATGGACTTACGAATTGACGCTTCTCTACCTCTTCGGACGCCCCCGTCGACGTTCGATCGGCGACGTCCCGTTGGGGTTGCCCGCCAGTCCTCCGCGATAAACCTGGGGTAAAATAGAATTTTTATTAATTATAAATGACGAAAATTCATTCAATCACGGACTGAGGCTGGCCTCGTGCCGATACCTTCATTTGTTCTCGAGATATGGCCGAAAATCGGAATTTTTACTTGCCGGGGTCGAAGGGAAAGGGGGAAAGGGGTATAGGCCTCCCCAGGGGTCGAAACCCTAGAAATCCTCTTCAGTAAAATGTCATCTAATAAATTATTACGTTACTAATGAGCGCAGCTCGTGGTACACTTTTCCATTAGTTAATCGGCAATCAGAGTTTGACAAAGATTTTTATTTACCGAGAGGTACCCAAGCGCGAGAGGTATCCAAACCTCTCCTCTTCCTCATTCGAAAGACGTTCACCCGAGCCGCCGGCCCATTGCATAAGCTGCCCAAATATTTCTTTAAGATCCTTCAAAAGACTTTCCGTGAATACAAAAAAAAACGAATATTTATTCAAGCTTTTAACAATTATTTTTAACATAATTCTGTTGCTTAAATATTCTTCAGGGAACCAAATTACAAAAACGTAATATCGATATGCAAAAATAAAACTAGAGCAAATTATAATTTACATCACATGTCGTATTAACAATTTCACTGGAAAAAATTGAAAAAAAGTGGAGCGTTGATTTTGAAAAATTCAGTTCTCTTCAGCTGGAACTTCAACTACCGCCTTATCCACTCTCACATCAGCCGTACCATCCGAGAGATTCAACGATTTTTCCGCCTTCTTTAAACTCTCCCGGAGTCGCTGAAAATTCCCCCAAGTCTCCGAGGACACTCGACCTCCAATTTCCCGAGGGTTTTCCTGTATCATCTCGAACTTCTCTAAGAAAAATGGCACTACAATTTTGGCGAACTGCCTCTTCATCAGATCCTGATGAATGCCATAGAATTTTCGCGCCTGATTCCAGCCAGCCGAGTAGAATCGATTCATCACCTCATACATCACGGCAAAATCTCGATCAATGAGTGCGGGAAACGTCGTCAAGATTTTATTTAATTCGCCTAGACTGACCTCGCGTTCCTCATGTTTGGTTTTATTTTTGGTCTTTAGCTTGGAGGTCATCACGGACGTCACGCGTTTTTTCGGTGGCGGGAGGCGAGGTAATGAGGGGCCTGTGGTTGCATTGACAGGCATGACATTAATAATAATTTCCGTCAAATTATTAATAGTCATCAGGTGGTTCTCTACTTCGTCAATAGGACCTGAAGAGATATTTCCATTTAACTGCGACAGGTACTCCTTCACCCTCTCAGCGTCTTGGAAAATCTGAAAAATATTATAAAATTATATTATTACTATTCGAATAAAATGAGCGAATTCTCAATAGTTTATTCAACTCAGATGATTTTTACGGTGAAACGTCACTCTAGAAGAGATTGAAAAAACCATGAGATGAATTTTTAATTAAAAAATCTGTAAATGTCCGATTGAGTAATTCGAACAATTAACAGTTGCTAAATTGATAAATAGTTGAGAAATATTATTTAACAAATCCTCCTTCATAATTTAATCACTAGAATGTACGATACCTGTTCATGATACAATTGAATATTTGTTCCAACGTAGAATTCCGCAATTTTCTGCCAAACTGTACGGAAATGTTGGCCTTTGATACCATAGGTCAATTTTTCTGGTACCTCTTCCTTTGCAATTGCCGCGACGAACTGGTAATCTACCCATGGCAGATCAGTCCCCCTTCCTGGGCAAAATAAATGACATGTGTAAGAATTATAATATTTTCCTGATGATTCATCAAATCATTGGAAGACGAGGTGTTTTCGTTACCGCAGGTGATCGCGAAATAAATTCCAAGGGCCAAAGTAGTTGGCTTCATCTTCCCGTTACCACTGAATCTCGTCGACTTGTGTTACAGCTTTTATATACCAGTTTGAGGCCCGGAGAATTCCTGTTAGGTTGAATAAGACGGTCCGGCTGTGGGCTGACTACGGAATAATCTCTTTGGAGATCTCCTTCACTCCGGGTATTTTCGTTTGGAGCAGGTAATTTATTCTGCCTCCCTGCGGGCTTTTATTTTTTCGAGGTGAGGCCAGTACTTGAAGATACATTGACCTATCCCATAGCATTAGGAACTATGGATTCCCGGATGAACCTACTGGAGACTAAGAAAAATAATTCAACCCAGAAATTGAATAATTTTGAGAAGAGTTGAGCAGTAAAATCTGGGCTGGAGAGTAAAATTTTGCTCTGGGGTTGTAAAAAGCGATTAAAATCTGAAAATAAAAAACGATTGATTAGTATTCCTCACTCTTCAATGTTGCCCAGTAATTGTTTTTATTATTTTATATTTTATTTAGAAAAATTACGTCGAAAACATTTTCACAAATGTCTTTCACCTACAGATTGTAATGCTCCTATGGGAAAATTATAAATAAAATGGGGGATTCGATAAAAAGAAATGTCTTCTACTTCTTCAGCTTTTGGTTCTGGTGATCATTCTGACAGGTCTCATCGAAGTCTACGGAGTTCCTGTCCCGAGGAGATCGTCTGGCGTCACAAGTGAACTTTGTGCAGGGTTCAATGTGGTCGCGACGATCAAGAGACCATCTGGGGGATCTCTCCCTCATCCTGGCTAGGGTCTCCCTCAACCGAGAGTCTCGTCGTTCTCGTGGAGAGCTCTCCGGGGAGCTCAGCCGATGGTCTTTGGAGTCCTTGCGTTCTTTTGATTTCTTTCGCTCTCTAGATCTCCAGGATTTCTTCGTCTTCTTGGACTCCTTCATCTCAGGCGAGCACAAGTCTGTCAGATTTACAATTCTGCGCTCCTTGCAGTGGTCGTCGTGACATATCTGATTATTTCCTTCATGATCTAGAAGGTAATTAACGAGGCGTAATGACCATAATTCGTCTAATCGTAAAAAAAACTCGTTCCAACTCTTTTAAAGACAGACAATTTTACCTTGACTCAATGAGCATTTACAGCAGCTGCAGTCGGGTTTGTCCTTCCTCAGGATATTGACAATCCTCTCCCGGAGGCTGAGCTCGTTTTTCCCATTCTCCTTGCTAATTCGTTTCTTCTTTTTCCCTTTGACCTCCTTACGCTTACGTTTCTTCTCTAATCGAGTTGTCTGCTGCTGCTTGTCCCGCTGACGTTTGGCCCTGCGCGCCCGCTTCTTCTTCTCCCTCACGCAAATCAGCGAGGGGGAACGAGAGGATGCCACGGAGGAGCCTCTCCTCCACCTCGTCCCCATGTAGTCAGTGCTGCTCGTGGTCCAGCCGTGTTCAATGTCTGATGATTTCCGGAAATGATCTGTTAATGGACAGCGGTCGTCGCAGGTTTTTTTCCCCAAGGACTCCCAAGGCAGGCGGCCTTGATTCTTGTAGATGGCTATCAATGCTGTCATTAAAATCGTGATGACAACCAGAAGAACGAAAATTCCGAAGGCTATCCAACGAGTGGAATAGGAATCAACGAACGAGTGGTGATGATCCAGCGATTTAGCTGATCTAAAAACAATTTTGACGAAAAGTTGAGGAGGAAAATTTGGGAAATTTCTGGACTACAATGCAATTGTCTTGTTAACCCACTCTATTTTCTCACTATTAAATAATTAATTAACTTCCGATAGGAAGTTATTGGTTTCACCCGAAAAATGAAAATCGCTAATTTTTCAATTTCTATCGTTCACGCTCCCGCGCAGGCGTGTCATCTGATCGAAGGGATATTGATCGCGATCGATAGGCATTGACTTTGTCTACAGCCCATTCGGGCGGGAGTAAATTCCCCCTGCCGCTTAAATTTCTAGGTTGATATCTCAGTCTATCGGGAAGTTCGTTACGAGGCTCGTCAAGGGCCGAGTAGAAGAAAAAAATCCCGTTACGAATTGCGTTGAGGATTAGTCGGGAGGATAGTAGTTCAACGCGACCAACAACCCCGACCAATTTTTAATGACAAAATTCCGGTAAATCGAGCTCAAACGTCTCAAAGAAAAAAAAATGATTACCCGGAAGCATCTCCCACAGCTTCAGATCTCATGGGCCCAAAATTCTGAAGGCGAATTTCTTTGGGCTTTGATTTCTGAATCGACGGAGGCACCAGATGCTTCTTCAAATCCTGACTATGATGTTCACTTTTGGACATTGCTAGAGGTGACAAATGCGTCTTCATAGCAAGATGAGCAGCAGATGGAAGGAAGCTCTTCTTATTTTTCCTGCCTCTCCTGCTTACCGAGCTCGACAACTCCCGCCTGCGATGATATTTCGACTTGTCCTCGGACGATTGAGCGTGGATGACAGTATTCAGAATGTCCACGAGTTGTCTACTGCGTCTGACGTAGTTGGCGAGGTCAGGGCGCCCAAGGGTGCGGAGACCTGCCTCCAGATTAGTCCGGGCAAGTTCATTCCCCTTCCCTAAAACCGACCAGAACCTATTGATCTCCAATGCAATACTATCTCTCTCAATAATCAACTAAACAACTGATTTTTGCAAAAGTATATACACTGATATTTTCAGAGACCCCTAGGTAAATTCATCAATGAAAATTGATGGAAGACGGATGCATTTTATTGATCCACTCACCCGGAAAACTTCGATTCCACTCGCCTAATTTAATTCTACAATACTGCGATGTATTCTGGAATTCCGAGCTCTCGTTCTCATTTTTTAGTGAGGTAGAAGGTGTTTGTGAGTACATTGCCTCTAAAAGTTTCATGCACTCAGCTGGATGAAGCTTTTTCGATAAATGATCTAACTCTAGTGCATTGAAATCCGCTGAACAAGTGATTTCCCATGTTCCCTGCGAATTTATTTATAAAACTTCTGATGAAAAAAGAAAAATAAAAACCCTTACCCAGCAAATAAAATTCCCCGACGATATTATAATGTATTACCTGAATAAGAAATAATAAAATACTGTAAAATTGAGTAAAATTCATGGTAAAAATAATCCGTACAAAACCCCATCACTTGACATATTGATCTGTCAATTTTACCAACAATTGAGAAACGAATTCAATGACAATTCAAAATTATCAACTTCAGCTCATGGATTCTGTAATTTAACCTTTGTTTAAAAATTAATTTCCATGCTTTACACCTCGGCAATTTATCTGCTGGTGATTGGACAGGTGAGTAGGCAAGAAAATATTAATTCAATTGGCATTCATTAATTTTATGGCTCTTCATGAAGTAAGAGATAATCACCTGTAGATTATAACAGTAAAAATGAGAAATTCGCCAAAACCCTCGCTCGAGGCACGCCTCAGGGATCTCCTGGACCTTCCTCCTCTCCCCGTGCGCTCGCTAGTCCTCCGGGAGGACAGAGAAGATGATGCGGAGGATCAAAGCGTACCAGAAATTCTCGAGAACTCTCCCTTCGAACGGTACCACTGAATTCCCCTCCCCCCCATTTGATCCCGAATTCCCTGAATACTCCCTTCAGTTTCAATCCCACAGATAGGGACTCTATAACACCAGAAAATATAGGGACCACCACAGCAGAAGATGGGGACGCCTGGGAGGGTAGACTGGACCAGAAAAAAATCGAACGGCTGAAAGAAAAATTAAAAAATCATAAATTTATGATTTCATTGCCTGTGGCGGGTGTCATCATCATCTCCACTGTAATAATCACCTGCTGTTGCACTTTATACCTCAGAAATCGAATTATTGGATGTCTTGATGTGATCAGACCGAAGAAGAAAATTAAGTAGGTAAAACCATCCGAATTTTTACAAAATTTAATTCTTAAAAATTGTCTATTGATGGAGGTATTAATTTATTATTCGTATTTATTTATCCGGGCCTTAATTTTTCCTAGACTTATAGACTTTCTGCTAGACTTTTGCAGCATCAACCTGCAGTTCAATATAACATTTTGGATTATCGACTCAATATTTTTTTAGAATAGAGCAATTGACGAATTAGGGAATAAACGGATGCACTCGGAAATTACTAGGGAATAATTAGAAATATAAAATGAACCAATAGCCTTCTGTTTGTTTCTCTGACGCTGCCATTCTTCCTGCCCCCCCAGTAAATATCTAAATATCGACCCGGAGGTTGGCAGACGTCTCACAAGAGTCAAATTACTCCAGCCGAAGGCGCCGTCCTTAACAATCCCCCGGGCGCGATCGCTGTCCTACGATTATGCCCACGTCGCGACGCAGAATAATGCACCGAGTGTGGACAACACCTTGGAGACACCTCCCACCGGATGCTACGCCTGCTGCAAGAAGAAGAAGAAGAAGAAGAAGAAGAGGGAGAGGAAGTGAAAAAAATGAAGCCAGTGATGGCTCTCCCCTCACTTCACCTCGTCCATAATCAATCAGTTATTTTCAATCGTTCAAAAAACCATAAAATAATCAACAAATGCATTATATTATTATCTAATTATCATTGTCAATTGATCTGTCACGTTGAAAATGAAAATTCATGCATTATTGGAACTTGTAAATATACTGGGGACGTTGGAGATGGTGCGTTGTACTATTGATGTTAATCTTTCGGAGTTGGAGTATTTGGCTGGACATCTGGACCTTTTCGAATGTCGTAAGTTGGTTGCAGCCCTTCATTATAAGACCTACGAACTCCCTGAGAATATTGCTGGGGCAGGTCAGTATGAATGTCGCTAGAAATTGACGATTGTTACTGGTAAAATATTTTTTTCCAGAACAGTAGGACACAAATGGAGGAGAATAGGAATTTTCAATAGAAGTTTAGCATTGGAAATTCGTTTTCTTGAAGAATATAATTACAGAAAAAAACGTCTTAAAATAAATTACGCCACTTACGCCAGGCGAATTAATTAGCCGCTTTCAGCAGTCCAAGGCACAACGGGATTTATCATAATTCCATAAAATAATCATGAATATTCAATCAATAGAAACTCTGAGCTACATAGGAAAATTCATAATCACTTGTTTATGAACTATAATTTTCTCTCAATTATCCAGCAAAAATTCCCTGCATTAGACCTAAAAATAACGTCTTAGAACTGTAAGAAGATCGTAACAGACAATTCACGTTGAAATTAATTGACGGCTCTTTCGTAATTGGCTCCAAGGCCGAATCCCTCCTACGGATGAAAAAAAATCATTAAAAAATCTAGAGCTCTCGCTAGGCAGCTCTTGAATTTTTATTGAATTTTCTGAAGGAGATTCTGTTAAAGTTCCAGAGATTTTATTAAAAATTCCAACATGACAACAAAAACATTGAAACTATCAATTTCTCAAGCTAATTTTTCTTTTTTTATTTCCTTCTTTTCCACTAATTTCCCCTTCATCAATTTATTTCTATAAAATATTGTCTATTGTGCTCTCTTCTGTTCAGCGGAAAGCAATTTCTCACGTGAGTACCAGCAGATCCATTAATTCCGCTATTCTATCTCACATTCAGAGCGAAAAATTGATGAAGACATTCCCTGTCTCCGTCAGCTCCTTCATTGGAACAATTCACCATCAGAGGGGGTGGGTAGAACCCACGAAGACCTCGAGCATCGTCTACGACAAATAAATCGTCATGACTTAGCCAACTGGCTGGGTAAAACTGTATTCAAGGAGTTAGGTACTGATATTGAAAAGTCCCTCGGGAAGCCTTTCGGTGAGCTCGGCGAGCAGGAAACTGAAACCCAGTTAAGTTTGCTGCGGCACACTCTGAAGTTTATTCAATTTATTTTAATAAAGATATCCGATAACTTTAGAGCCCATCCACGAGACTGAGGAGGAGGATCCTTGGACTCAAGTTGACACGATTTTAATGGTTGTACTGGTGGGACTTGGAGGATGTCTCGTGTTCATCGTTTTAGCATTGATTTTCCATAAAGTCAAGGGTGTTCTCGTTGAAAATCAGAGGAAAACTCGCGGAAATTTATACGACGAGGAAGAGAAATTGTTGAACAGTGACACTGATTGAAATTGGATTTTTTTTTCATTAAATAATTTATTATTTCAAGAGCCACTGCATTCCCTGACTGTCTCACGTTTCAATCCACTTGAAGTAATAAAATGAAAAAATTATTAAAAATGTATATCAGTAATTAAAGAGGCTCACAGTTTTTGTGAATCAAAAAAAGACTGATTTTCTGAAGAAATTGATGTCTGCAAATTTATTTTCCCACACGTCTAAATAAAAAAAAAATGAGAGAGAAAGCCTGGACAAACTCGAATTAAGTCCGAGCTAATTCCGCCTCTGATTCATCAAAGAATGAAATCGGAATCAAATGAAAGATTCATTTTCCGCCCAGAAGTGTTTGTCCACAGAAAAAAATCCAAAGCTCTCGACTAACTAAATATTGATCCAGTCTTATTTGTTCGATTTGTTCGGTGGCATCTGGCAGAACCAGAGTTCCAGTTCAATCCCATAGTTTTACGATCGAGTGATTCTAAAGGAAACAGCCTTTCGATACTTATGTAAATGACAATCTCCAGAAGATCTGAAAAAAAAAAAAAAAACAAGACACCAACACCGAGTTTTAACTAAAAAAATTTATTCGACAATATTTGATTAGTAATAAACACATGATAATCTCCAACGTTTGCCCCTCATCGAATTGTACAATATTTTTTGTCGTCAATCACCGCATAAAATATATAATATTCAATATATAATAACATTTTAATGCACTCTTTCACCAGATAGATTGTCGCTCGCGACAAGGAAACTCTCTTGCAGCAGAAGGATAAACGCTAAACCCCAGAGAGATATAATTTAACGATGAGAAAAATTATCCACTGTCAATTAAAAAAATAATGATAATAATAATCAATGCGTATGGCGGTCACTAGAGCGTGATTCTCTCTGAACGATTCAATTACAATCGAGGTTGACTCGTAAAATTTCAATCACGTTCGAGGTTACTCATGATCCACCGAGGAAGATCGTAAAATTTTACTGAATGCCACGGATACTCCCAGACCAAATAACAAGCGAAATTGTTGAACTGTAGTCAGTGTGGTCTAATTGGGCAATTGTCGTTAGATCCCATTTGGCTCATACGTCTCGCTGAACGTCAATACATCCGCAACGTTATCTTAATAGGACCCTTGACCTCCTAGAGAGTTTCACCCAGTGATTCTCCAAATGTCAACTTGATTCGATTTTTATTTCAATTGAAAAGGGAAATAAAATGTCAACAGAATCCAGTGATTACTCCAGTAATGAGGGATGTCAGAAGGAGAGACGGAGAAAGCTTTCTCGGTGGTGATTAATCAGCTGCGAAAAAATATGCCAACATCTCATTGTTACTGAAATGATAAATAATTGACTGTTGATTTATCCCGGCAATTATTGATTTGATAATTTAATTTAACTGGTCACTTAACGGAATATTTTCTCATCAACTAAAAAAAGCTCTTGAGATTCTCGTCCAAGAGTCTCGCCCATTATCGAGATATTCGCTTAATTAAAAAAAACATCTGTGTTAGGTTGAAGATAGATTCCTGATGTTGATTATGAAACAAAGGATTGAGTTGGTAATAGAAATAGTTCTGAACAATAGGTGGCTCGCAACGGCATCCAAGCCACTTCCTGTCGCCATGTACGATTACACCTCGAAGCACGTCCAAATGTGGCTCCAGATTGTGCACGTCCAAATGTGACTC
Source organism: Psyttalia concolor (assembly GCA_030522845.1). NCBI lineage: Eukaryota > Metazoa > Arthropoda > Insecta > Hymenoptera > Braconidae > Psyttalia > Psyttalia concolor. Next base: position 29,357 of record JAPYZM010000328.1, read on the forward strand.
AGTGAAAAAAGTACGTCTCTCTTTTCGAAATTTCTTATTTGCGGCATTTCAAGTGGTTTTTTGACATCGGAAATTAAGTGGATTCTTGGAGACCCCTGAAGATGTGGGTATAGGCGGCGTCTAGGGTTTTCTTCCACGCCTCCTCAGTTTCCTCGGTGAATTTTGTACCCAGAGCCTGACGAAGAGTGTCTATAACTACTTGCTTAAGATTCTGAAATGGAAAAGACAAAATTTTGGGAGATTAATTCATCGGAAACTTATTAACAAATTAGTGGCTCGAAAATTGATAAGAAAATCATCTTTTGCTCTGAGAAAAGAAAACTTTTGACCAATTAATAAACTAGGGGAGTGCATTATTGTTATAAATAAATTATATTTGTCTCTGAAATCAGTACCAAATTTTTTGGAGACAATGTTTCTTCTCTGATTACTCGATTTTCTTTTAGCTCGTCTGAGAAATTATCATTCTTTTGCAGGAATTCAGTGAATAAAATCTGGTCCATTGTTGGATAAATCATCCATCAAGATTTTATTAATGTAAACAGTCCCTCCATCATCCCAGGGAACCCACTCATAATGAAGCTACTAAATCAGAGAGAGAATTCATTGAACAATAACCATTCATCTCCATCTCCTCGCGTGATCTAATTAAATGAGATTAAGAACGTTCTAATCCATTCAATTCTACGAAGAATAATAGTATTAATTCAATCATTTCCAGCCAATAATTCACAAACAATAGACTCATGATCGACAGTGAAGAATTCCATTCGACTTGAATTGCCCAAAGAAATGATTAAATTGATTGTTCTTTAACCGTACGTGTGTTAAAATAATGACACCTCTTTGGCTCTAGCTCTGGGGGTTGAGCGAAGCCGACTGAAAGAATTTAATGACCTACGCCCCCTTGTTCCAAGAAACCCGAGAGCCAAACCTTTAACAGTCGAACGAATCACATTTTGCTCTGTACAAAAAAAAAATGTGCTCACTTTCCGAGATTTTCTTCCAATTGGCTCTCCCAAATTCCAAAAAATCCCAATTAATAATCAGCGACACGAGGGAAGGCAGGAAACATTTTATTTTCTTTCCCAACAAATAATAAATTATTATAAATCCTCACGTTCCTCAGAATGAACAAAATAATTTAAAGAAAAATTCTCCCACTTCGCTCGCCATTTCTCAACCCAATCTCCCAAAGAAATTGAAAAAATCAATTTTGTTTACGAGTAATCCACATATTTCGACACACGAGGACGTAATAGTGATAAAAAAATAGTACATTATGTCATCAGGCGATAAAAGTGGGATATGCCAAATGTTTTATTATTAAAGATCGCCTCAGCCGGATAATACTTTTATCGGTTGACACAATATTTTATCTCGCCAGTTCCAATGCCACAAAAAAATTATATATAATGAAAAATTATATATAATAAAATTATATATAATTATATTTAAATAATAAATCTCCCTCCTGTCAACAAATCGCAATTGCCAATTAAATATATTTCCTTTGACAAAACAATAAAACACAACTACTGCTAAACTAGAGTAGGCCATTTAACCCTCCCCTGATTGTCCCTCAATATCTTTTGATTGAGCAACGGGATTTAGATCGTTCAGGGGTCGTTTTCAAGCTCGCAAAATAAGCTTTCAAATGAGCCCACCCTCGACAAATTCCCCCCATTCATCACCGAGTTATTGGCCCGTCTTGCCCCCTCCTCAGACAACTGACCGAATTATTTAGAGTTTTGTCAATTTTTTAATTATAAAAAAATATATACACTCACAAGAAATTGTTCTGTCGTTTGGCCGCGTCGCTTATGTCGTTCGCCGATAGTCACGAGTGTTGCCTCGAGTAATCCCTCGTCATTCAGCGCATCGATAACAGAGTTCAATGCCGTGATGATACTGGCACAGTGCGCCTGGAATTTTTTATTCCCTGGAAGTTCTTCCCTCGGTGTATCTTTAAAAGCGGAGAACAGCGACTGGTACTCGGGGTAACGTTCGAAGAATCTAAAAAAAAGCAAACCCAAAAAGTCTGTAAAAATAAATCCAGTGGGAATTTATTTATTTTGAAGTTGAGCTCAACTGCAAGGGAAACTGCACCTGACGATCGCCCCGAGGCTCCTACCCGACCAATTTCCTCTGGTTCGGGGAGCTCCAGAGGCCTCGATGAGGCATTGATGAACAAACGGAGTCGTTTGTACAATCAGAGCGAATCCAGTGAGCAAATACGAGCCCGGATGTAAAAATAAGGACGTTGAGGATAATTAGGAAGCGACAGACGATTTTTCATTAAAAAAAACACTCTCGACTTCAATTCCCTCGATCAATACTTGTGTCATAATTGAAAGCCAATGAATATCGCCTGAATGATACTCATTTAGAAGAATACATTTTAAAAAGGTAAATAGTCCTCTCGAATTAATTATTCGGCAGGAAAAAAAATTTTTCCTCTCGCGTTAATGAATCCTCAAGTCTCAAGATTAAAGTGCACTTTGATCTAGCAATTGTTTAAGAGAAACGAGAGAGTTAGTATCGTTAACATTAGTTTCCAGTCTCAGTCAATTCCCCATTATCAGATGAAAACGAAGAATCTTCCATTCTCCGGACGTAATTGACCCCCCAGTGGCATCCACTCTCCCCTCCTCCGGGCAAGGTTGTTTCGGGTATTGAACTCTCCTAATAACCAAGCCCCGAGAATTCCACTTGTTGACCATTTAATTCCAAAGTAAATCCACCATCTAGGCCCCAGCGCCAGCTGCTCCGTCAACAAATTCACTTCACCAAACAATCCCGAGATCTGATTCCAAGTGAACAGTTAATTCTGGCCACACTGAGAGAGAAAATATTTTGAAAAAATCATTTCCCCTCCTACCACCTCGCCCTGAGTCATAAAATCCATTATTCATCTCCAATTGACATCTCCCAAGACCTCCAAGACCTCTCGTGCCCCAATACTCCTCAATCTCCCCCAAACTTTGCTCCCCTGCCTAAAAATCACATTTCCCTCCTCTTCACTTCCAAACCCACCAACATCTCCACAAGCCCCAAGGCCTCGCCGGCATTTCAATTGCCATTAACCCCATCATTATTAATGCAATCAAAAGACTATTTAAAAAAAAAAGATGAAGTGACTCGTCAAGAGAAGTGAAGACGATTGCTAGGCAGAGTAGTCACCTACAATGGAGCAACGGCATGCATATTTAACAGAGGATAAGAGGACTCGGATGCACACAGACAAGTGTCACACGGCCTTTGAATTTTAAGGAGGATTCCTCCACTTTCCACCCTCACCTGCCCCACCACCTCCTCCCACTCCCTATTTTTTCCTCCACCGTTTCATCATCATCACCACGCCTTGCTTGGGAAAGACTCCACTGGAAAATAATCCTCCCCAGCTCATTCTTTGCCCTCATCCCCTCATCCCCCCTCCCCCTCCTTTTGTACCTTTAATTCCTCCTATTGTAACAATGATATTGGTAAAAGTGGTGAGAGATAGAAAGCATCGATCCATTTTCCATTGTGTTACCGGTGTACGTGAAGCTATTAGCCCTGGCTCTCGGGGCCACTGGGCTACACACAACATACCTTCGTTCGGTGGGTATGCTTTAGCGCAGCGGCCAGGAGTGAGAGGAGAGGGCGGGTGGGCTTTATAATTGCACTCTGGCTAGAATGACGATTAATCGAGAATCGATAGAGTGACTGAGATAGTTGGCATTTTCGGTTTTCGTCTGTCGCCACTAGTTGGATATAAATAGGGTGGAAAGGTGGAATATTAAACGTCAGATGAAGTGTCAGAGGTATTTCTGATGCCCCTGGCTTTCATTAAGGGCAATGATATTTTTAATATTTATTATTTTATCGGAGGAGCTCGTGGACTTCAAAGGAATCGCCACGGGAATGTCGGAAATTTCGTCTGCCAGACGGGGAGTTGGAGTTGTTTAAAGAAAAAATTGTTGTTCCGGGGGTTTTTTCAGTCTGGAGGTACTTTTGGGGGCAGATCACAAGATCAGATTATTTCTGATGCTGGGAAATGAAACTTGAGGCCAGAATGTTTGAGAGATTTTTGTTTATCGGGAGCTGACGGAATTGGGAATTTCATTAGAATTTCTACTGGAAGAAAATGTTAAAAATCATTCGGCTGGCTGTAACAATTATTTAAATAGTTATATAGTATTGTTTACGTTTGGAAGCTCATCTGATGAGGGAGAAGACGAAATTCGGGGCGAGTGGGCCTCGTAAGAGCCGAGGAACGGAAATTATGTTTAGTTTTTTCTGAAACCGGTAATTTTAGATCTTTTGTAATTCACTTTTTTCACAGCAAAAAATTATACAAAAGGTCATCTCCGTTTTCTCCAGATCCACTAATGGAGTATTGATGGTAGATCCAGTTGGCGGTGACATGTGGACGAAAATAACGGAATATAAAATCACCGGGGGGAATGAAAAATACTTACAATGTCATTATGGCAACTCCGGAAGCCACGGGATCTCTACTCACAATACTCCACGTACTCTGCACGAGTCGCTTCTCACGTCCAGTCAATCCTGTGCTAGGATCAATGGTATCAACTGCACCAGACTGTCCCCAGAATTTACTCCAGAACGTTCCCATGGTCTGTGAGAGTTAGGGTTTAGCCTCTGGAAGGTCTCTCTCGTTATCTGAAATTCAAAAACGACGGATTAATTTTGGCTTTTAAAATGCCAGTTAAAATTACTCAGCACTCATTATCAGTTATTATTATTCCTCCGGGGAAGAACCGAAGTGAGAATTTATCCTGTGGCTGATTATCCCTTATCGCAATCGAGAGTTCACTGATTTCACTTTATTGCGAACTCTTATCAGTTCACGAGCGAATTACTTACGTTAATTAAGATATTCCCTTTTTTTTACTTTTCGGAGGTGCAATAATTATAAATAAATAAACTCCCTTGGGTTTGTTTCAATTAAAACTGCAATAAAAGTAGACAACCGCGTAATTGACGAAATTAGCGTCCGCAATTGGTCCATTGGGTGAAAAAAATTAATTGTTTGAGAATTTAATTCGAGGGGCTTTTATTCGGATATCGAGACGTGAAAACTTACCGAAATTATTTCGGATCTGTTGGGCTCTCGATGGAGTGTAAAATCTTCATTTAATGGGGACAAAGAGGGAGCAATTAGGCGAGTTAGTTGGGGAACTTGGAGACCACTGATCGGCAGATGCAAATAGTGACAGGCTTACGGTGGAGGGAAACTATATCCTCCAGTTATTAAATCCTCAGTAAGTCTACCGGCGAGATCTTGACCGACTCGCAATCCGGGTGCTACTGGATACATCTTTCAATATCGCGCGGCGCGATACCCGGTCTCTCTCAAGAGTCCCGCACACTGCGCGTCGCCGCTGATACTGTAGTAGAGTCCCATTTACTTCAGCCTCTCTCGCTTCAATTCTACCCGTTTTCGTGCTCTATTACTGTCTTATTGTGTAAGAAATCCGCTGTTAAATTTTTTTGACAAGTGCCTTCGGTCTTTTCAAAAAATCACTGGCTCAAAAATTGGGCCCTGGGGGAAAAAAAAACTTTTGCCAACTCCAGTGGTTCTTGCGGTAGAATATTTTTTATTCTAGTCTACAACAGTTTTTAATAAATTTAGCAAACCAGACTCCACTCCCGTGGGCTCATTGTCGTTATAAATAAATTATATTTGTCTCTGGAATCAGCGCAAATTTCTTGATAAAAGTAAGAATTTTTTCTCCACTGGATTTTTTAGAGAATAACTAGGCCTGAGGTTTGGATTTTGAAATCGATTGATTTGGTTTTTTGCAATGTTCACTGATCACTCGTTAAACGAACAATTCCGCAAAATTGGGTTCTTAATTTTACAATAATTTATTTAGATGTAAGAATTATCTTGAGACACTCACCTTTGGTGGACTTTCCCCGGAATAAATTCTCGACCACTGATTTTATTAAAAAAAAAATTTATGTTTATTCAGGAAGGTGGCAAGAGCTGCTTAGGAACGCGAGATCAAAACTAAGTAAAATTAAGGAGTCGCCAGTTTTATATAGCTCAGGGCGTAAGGAGAAGTGGAGGGGAAGTGGCTACGTCTGAGCAGAGATTCCAAGGTCTGGCGTCAGAGGAGACGGTCTGGGCCTTACTGAAGTCAAAGAAGTTGAGGATATCCGGCGTCGCCGGGGGAGGACAACCGCCGATTTTTAATCGCCAAACGATCCGGACCCTAATTACACAGTTTCAATAGGACTCCATTCAGTCACTTTGGGCCCTTGTACGGGCGACGCCGAGGCTACGGGGTACGCGCGCGTCGGCGTATTGAGGAGACTGAGCT
>JAPYZM010000329.1:0-36318 GCA_030522845.1 Psyttalia concolor
AGAGGCTGCCAGACGTCGAAAAGTCGAAAATCCAAAAAATCCCTAAAAATGAAAAGAGAGAAGGTATATCGATCGGAAATTTCCTCAGCTTTCCAAATCCGATGGAATTTGGAGGCTACGCTTGATAGTTTTCGAGAAATCGGCAGTTTTCTGCGAAAAATTTCAAAAAAGGGCTCTAAAAGTCGCTAAACGGCTTAAAATTTCCTAGAAGTGATGCCAGAAGGGCCCAAAAACGAAAGTAGAAACCCCTAGAACCCCCTCAGCTCTGAAAAACCTGCAAAAACGACGATAACGTGCTTAAAAGTTGAAAAAACGGAAAAAAAGCCGAAAAAAGGCCGAAAAGGCCAAAAAAGGGCCAAAAGACTCACCTTCCTTCAAAAAAAACGGGATTCCGACATCTCCGGTCAGCCAGACGGCCAGCCAATCATCTGTCTGGCCCGAAAGGTCCAAATGTCGAAAAATCATTTGCTCGTAATATAAACCTCCCACTCGCCATAAACCATTTTTTTCACTTGTTACGTAATATACTATCAAAAATGTCAGGCAACAAATAAAGAGACGAGATTAAAAAAGGAGAATAAAAGAATAAGTAAAAAGAAACAGACGACCGTAAGTGAACTTGGCGGGAAGGGAGAAAGGAACAAATACACAACTGCATATGTAGATATATATACATATATATGATACTCATAAACGTGATTCAATTGTTTTCATGTATTACCATTTCGGCACAAAAATATGGATGAATCAGATGACTTGGCAATTGCGGAGCAAGAACATTCGTGGATGATAAGCATAAAATGCATGAAGGAACGTTTGAGATCCCGATGTGTGGAGGCATTTTTTGAGGGAATTCGCGAGATGAAGTTGTATCATGGATTGAAGCTGATATCTTCCGCACCAATCCTGAGAACTTTCCTGGATATATGCTACTGCCATGATACCAAAGTAATTGATCTGCAATTCATTGCATTAGTCAATACATATTTCCCAATTTGTTATAATGTAACATCATTTTTGCCAGGAGTACCTATTGTTGGATACTAACTTGACGATCCACAGATTCTCCATTCAAGGGAAGCCAGTGCAGCCGTCTTTCAATCTCAGTTCCACCATGGCTTTCACGAAATTTCTTTGGTTTCAAGAAGTCAAGATTTTTGCTGGTTTCATGCCCCATGATGATTTAATCTGGCTTTTAGAACCTACATTTAAATTAATACAAATTGTGAGGAATGAATTCCGAGTGGAAAATATTTTCTATATACCTTACACTAATGAAATGCTAGTTATTGGAGCAACGAGAGTAACGGTAATTTTTTCAAATTGTATGCAATATTTTAATGGAAATTACCAAAAAATTAGGGAAAGAATATACTAAAGCAGTTCTATAGAATTTATTGGTTGAAAATTCTAGCAAAGATTTATCTGTATTCGTGATATCTTCACGAATTTCTGGACGAATTCTCTAAGAGTTTCCTGTTTAATTGATTTATAATATTCTTTATACTATAATTCTTTATGAGAACTTCAATAATGCAATTGCACTCATCTATTACTGAACAATAAATAACTAAAATCATCCTTAGAATTTTTCTAAATCATCACATGAATTGAATATGCACAATGGACCTGCTATAGAATTACATTCCTCTTCGAATGCTCTAGGTTTTTGAAGTCGTCAAAGTCGTAATTAATGATTGAATTTTTTTATAAACTCACTTGGCCACAAACAGAGATTTCCCTTGGACCACAAAGAACAAACGCTCAATTCTTGGAAGACTGTGAGCATTTCAGACACCTCGTTCGGTCCTACCTGGGTTTTAGAAAAATCCGCCTCGATTCAGCACGATCCATGTAAGTTTCTCTAGTCGTGAAAGGCACAAACATCAATAGTTTGTCACTGATTTCAGCCTTCCTGAGACTCGCCGGTATTTATTTGACTACTCTATACGTCATCCCGCTGACTTGTGATAAAGATGAAGATAGTAATGTTCCTGTTAAATTCCTTGCGAGAAAATTGAATGCGATGGAAACTGCAATTACTGTTCTGTATTTCCATCCAACAAGCCAATGGATAATCACTGGTGATCAACGAGGAAGTATTGCCGCATGGAATTTGGATTTGGAACTCATGATGGATTGCTTGACTGGTCACCAAGGACCGGTGAAAATCATTATGGGACATCCTTCCATATCTGGTTTTTTGTCATGCGGTGAGGATGATATAGTTCAGGCTTGGAGCTGCAATCTTAGAGAAAAGGTGCACTATATCTTTAAAATTTACTATCCGTTTATTAATTTATTATTAAAGTTCAATTTTTGGGAACAATTGTTGTAACTGCCTACGGATTACTTATGTTTCATCAAAGATGCAAATAAATTAACGAATTCTTGTTCCTTTTCATTAAATTTTAACTTCTTTTTCACACTATTCGTGTGCTCTCCATGAAAAATCGCTGTTCCTCCAGTAATATTATTTGTTCATTTATTTTCCATCTATGATATAAACTCTAAATTCTAGATTGAGTCATTCAATGAACTTGGTGAAGTATCTTACATGGCAGTCAATAGTTCTGCTTCTTCAGCTGCGACAGTGGGAACTAAACTCTGTTGTTTCCAGATGCATCAGCTTTATATGTTTTATTCACCGTTGACGTATGCTATCTCCAAATGTCATATTATCTGTTATGTTAGTTTAAGGAAGGCCCATCCCTAACTATCATTTACCCCCAGAGCTAAGCCAGTGAAATTGTTTGCGACAACTAGTCCCATTGATACTACTCGCGTTATCGTTCATAGCGCCGATAACATCATCAGAATTTTGTCGTCTGCATCAGGTCAACAGCTCAACATTCTGATTCTTCCAACTAATTCTACGGTCGTGACGATGGTTCATAGTGCTATTGCAGGTACATCCTACTTTTACAATGAGACAAATTTCCGTGCTGAACTTGATAATCGTGTTGTGTTTTGGCCGCTCGGGAAAAATTATTCAAGCGATTACAATGGTTTAATAAAGTTCTGAACCAAAAATGTGTGAGAAATAAGGTGGTATTGTTGCAAAACTTCACTCAACGGAGCGGTTAGCGGGTCATTTATCACGACCGAGCAAAACACACCAGTCGGTTAGATAAGTTTTTTATTTAAAAAAGTCTCGTCATGTATTCGAATTATTTGAATGAAATTTATTATTTAATTACTTTGCATTGAGGTCGCATGTACGTCCTGTGTACTGACAGAATCCTGGTGGCTACCACAAAAACCAGTCCTATGGAAATTGCGTAATTTATTCAATTTTCTTTTCTCTCTAATCTGTTAAAATTTAGATAGTTCAGCTATAAAGCTGTTGTGAAACATGTAGTGAATTCGCTGGTAAATTTCATTTTGCTTAGTGCAAAACTCCATTCAAACATTCTTTAATTACAGCAACAAAATTCCAATTTTAATAGTATTCTGGATGAAACTGATATTAAAATTATATCCTGGAATTTCTACACAATCCACTTCATATTTTTATACTCTTTTTGCTTTTTCGTTTTCTTTCCATTCTCCTTAATAGATTTTCTTTTTTTAGTGACGAGTGGCGCAATGAGAAAAAAGTTATCACATGTATTGTTGCATACGACCATTATGAAGCAATTCGTGGAGCTAATTATGAAAACGAAAGTAAGTCAACTCAGATGTATCTCTTAATGTCTCTATGAACCAGAACCTCTTTGGCATTATTAGAAATATGCGGATATTCTTATAGTCTTGATTCAATTTTATATTTATTAAGACATATTTAATGTAACACAATATTGATCGGGGATTTAAAGAATTTAACAGGAAATCAAATAACAAGAAAGAAGTGAAAATATTGTGGAAATTTGATTTGACGTGTGACAAAACTTTATTTTTTCACACTGCCTTTTACATGATTTATTTTGGTATTTTGCACAGAATCCAAACTTGTGAATCCCATTTGTACCCGAATCATTGTGGGAACTGAAAATGGGGAATTGATTTCCATCGAGGATACGAGCGGAAGCCATGAGAGTTCAATTGCAGTGAGTTCGAAATTCTAGTAAAAAAAAAACATAAACACAATAAAACGTTTTTCTGAATGTTTTTACTGGAAAAACTACATAATTATAATGCAATTGTAAACCTCATATTATTTGTTTTTTTTTTGCATAGGCACACGATACAGCGATAACGAACTTGCATCTATCGATCATTTCTCGTCAAGTTATATCAAGCGGTGCGGATAAATTGCTGAAAATTTGGCGAATATTCTCAGATACATTGATTCCATTATCGCTGTTCCATTGCATTTACTACAGTACTCCAATCACTTGCGTCGAATCTTTAGGGTAAGACGTGCCTTCCTTTAATAATAGAATTAAATTTTGTCTTAATATCAATATATATTTACGCATACCTGATTTAAATATACATTTCTAGTATATCTTGACTACTGAAGTAATTAGTGAATAAATATTCGAGGACATTATATTTTTTATATTTATATAAAGTACATGAGAACAGTCATCCAAAACAGATCCACAGTTTGTGTCGTCAGTAGCAGCAAATCCTCCCAGTGTCATCGGCTATTTATGTATGACACCGTAAACAGAAGTATGATCAGTATTAACTTATTGTTGAAATAAATCATAATTTTGTTGAATACGATGCAATATTGTTGAATTTTCGTATGCAGAGCAATTGGAGCATCATCCATCGAAAAATCATGTGAAGGAAATTCTCGGTCTCGCCACATTAGAGTCCCTCCAAATATGTGCTACATCATCGATGGATGGAACACTACGTATATGGGACCATCAGAATGATCTCCTCAAGGTTCATTAATCATATAGTTTAGAATTAATCCTTCATGAGATAAAATGATGCACTACTACAAACGATAAAATCAATTACATTATAAATGATAACGAAAAAGTGATTAGTTTTTTATGTATCCCTAAATTTGACGAATTTCGATGTGACTTGACACTGTAAAACTCGCCAGAGCTGCCATCGGCATTTATTCACATCCCTACGAAGATCATTGTATTTTCTTAGTTATTTTACTTGCTCGTTTGTTGTCTGATTATTCTTAACCGTGAGCAAGCATTCTTACGTTTCCAATCTATTTTTCCATGTTTTTGTTCAAAAGTTTTGGTCTCGCGTAATATTATATTGATTGATTTATTAATTTCTCAGGAATCATTTGGACATTAAATGTCATATTTTTAGATACTGGAAATAAACGTTTGCACAGCGCAGATAACATTTTCCTCTGTCCTCGGAGATATTGTATTCAGTGCTGGAAAACATCTGTATCGCATCCCTTATGAAAATTGTAATACACCATGCACAATTGTAGCATTTGTAGTATTTGCAGATTGTTATTCCATTAGTTGCTTTGCAGACTTATCACCGAAATATCGTTGGCAAATTTTAAACGATGCCATAGAGAAAGAAGAAGAGGAAATCCCCGATGTGCTGCGCGTGTCTAGCAAAGCAAGCGGTGAGGATTTGGAAATTTATAATAAAATCCTGCACCCTGTCAGCAGTGTGCCTCTTGGCGCATTGGACCCCGCAACAGATGTCCCAGCTCTTGATCTCATGTTCCAGGAGCAGATGTGCATGCAGCTTAAATACAGAGATGAAGGTGAATAGTTGATAAAAATTATGACGAAATGATTTTTTTAATGAAAACTACGAATAGTTTAGGAGGAAAAGAGTCTCATAGAAAGCATAAAAAATTAAATTATAGAATAATTTTTAAAAAATCCGTCTTCTCACTATAGATATCTCACGGATTCAAGAGAATGTTTTGCATGCGAAGAAAGTAGTAAAAGCAAAAGCATTGACAGGACATAATGATTGGAAAAGGCACATTGCTGAATTAATCGGTATTTCTTCGACAACTGAAAATGGAGCCAGTCCACATGATACCTGGAATTATGTGGAGAAGTATGCGAAAGTCGAAAAAGTGTTCAATAAATCGGAAAAGACCCGCATGATTGGTAAGACTAACTATTACCTTCAATGAACATGTTACAACGGCACTTTTATGGTAATTGTATTTACTTAGGCTGTAGCATAAAACAATTTTCGGATGAACGAACATTGGGATCCGAGACTGATGAACTTGGTTTGAACATTCCTGGCTTTGTGCCAAACTCACGAGTCATTAGGATCGCCGATACAACACATATTAAAACTAAGGCCTTCAATAAAATAGATCACCAATTAGAAACACACCAAATTAAATTCAACTATCCCGCAGAAATATACCTAACGAACAAACCATCGACGTCTAAGAGTTTCAGTAATGAAGCCATTGAGTAACGAATCAGTTAACAGGTTATTTTATGAGGTAAAATATTTTATTCACGCCATGATGGAATGAATTCATGATTACAATTCAACGATTAGGGCGCACTTCATTCATCCCTATACCAGTTACAAATTCTCAGTAAATGTTAAAATACATAGTGTCAACTGTTGTTCAATTTCACGAAAGGAGAAACGTTATTTGTTAGTTATGGAGATTGTAATTTCACTATGAAAATGTATGTACGAAAATATATATATATTTATTATAAAATTATAAAAAAAAAAGTATTGTAAAGGGTCTATCACCATGATGATATTTATTTTTCGACAAGTAATGACAAAAACCGTGAATTTATCAGTTTTACATTTTTCTCTAAATTTTCTCTCATGCTTACTCTCACGCATGGCGCCTCTGAAAAATAATACAAAAATCAATTATCGTAACTTGAAATATCCAATAGCAATTGAAATCTTGCATTATTTATATTTTATTGTGAGATGTTAAAATTAATGACAAATTTGGGCACATATTTTTTATATTTCCAAAAAACAACAAAGCCAGTTTTACTTGTTCAACAGCGTAAAATACATTTTTAATATTTTTTATGGTCTTTCTGAATTGTATTATTTTATCAAATAAAACACGTATAGAAAAATCTCATAGAAAAGCTTTGTTGGAGTTCAAAATATAATATTTGACAATATATAAATAGATACTGACATTGTTATTCAACTTAGTCCAATGAAAGTGAATTTAAAAGAATTCTTGGATATCAACTTGCGATATTTTCTGCTTTGATTTCATCATGGAAAACAAATAAATATACAATCAAAATTTGAAAAATTAATTAACATAAGCCCATTAATTTGTTTCATTGATGAAACTCATCAAACCATCTTATATAATCGCTGTAAAGTGTGCAATAATTCAATTGGAAAACTGGAAAGAGGCATGAAAGTAGTGAAGAATTAAAAAACATGATAGCAAAAAAAAAATCATTCAGCTTCACTATGTGCAAGTGCGAATTCATTTGTTCGGTGGCACAGTTAAAAATCTTTACTGAAATCTTTACACTTTCTCTTCTATCCTTTCGGATCTGTACTCCCCGTTCCCTAAAATGACTACTTGGCAGCAACTCCAACTCTTTCTCTTTTTCCCAAAAGAACAGAGACAATTTCATCAATAATCTGTTGGTCGTGGGACTGGGTGTCGAAGCACGAGGGCACTGTCTGCAGATATAATTGGAAGGGCGTTGTCACAGTGATGATTCACGAGATGACTGACACTGTCAAAAATTCGGTCCTTTGTTCGAACCTGAATGAGAGGTTAAAAATATAAATCTACTTGTCACAAATGAAGAGTAGAAAGAATGGCGCAATATGAATACATTTAACTGTTTTTTGCTGTGAAAAAAAAAGATATCATTTTGAAATTCGTACAGCTCGTTCTAAATAATTTCCAGAGAATGCACAAATTATTCTTCGTCTTTAGAAACTTTCGGTTAGAAGCTATAAACATTCACTTTCTGTTTTTTTAGAGAAAAAAATACAGGTAATCCAAATGTGATTATTCGTATTTTGCATGAATTCGGTATGAATGCCATTATTTATGCATTTCAAACTAAACAATTTCATGCCAACAAGTCATTAAACCAATGAGAAATTGGGACAAGACGTCTCTTTGTAAAGTATAATTTTTCGTCTAGACTGGACTCAATTGATTAATTACTTGGCAAAAGAGTTGTGAAAAAATAATGAGAAAAAAGGCAAAAGACCTCATTTAAATTTTCCTTTAAACTCCTCTACGACCTGTTCATCAATATGTTCAGGAAAAAAACTTACAACTCCCTCGGGATCAATTAGAAGTAAATGCTTGGGAGTTCCATTATTCATGCCCGTTAGGACATATTGTCCAGGTGACCCTTGAGATTCACGAACCAAAAAATCCCCATCTTTAGTCAACATTGATTCTGCCTCTGGACGACTAACACTACCGTGATACCAGACTTCGGTTTTCAATTGGTTTTGTTGAGACCGTGGGCTCAACTTGTTCATCTCTGATATTGCTGTGCTGAATGGCTCTGGAATAAAATTAATTTGTCATTTTGCAAGTGGATGAAATTGCAATGAACATTTAAAAAAATTAGAAAATACTCAAAATAAACGAAAAACGCTACGCAAAAGCGCATCAAAAAATTAATAAAACAATCTAACCATGATTCAATTTTTAATGCAATATTCTATCCAACTGGAGTTCCACTAGAATAATCTGTACCATTGATATTGACTCTCCCGATGAATTATTACTCACCTTAGAGTTTGTCTGTAGCAATTATTATCTATTTGTAGAGATTTGAAAAATTTCTCTAAAAGTAGAGGGGACAACCTCTGAATCCAAATCCAATCATTTTATCTAAAAATTTCTTGAGTACTTACGCATATCAAATGCATCAAAGAGCGATGATGGTTCGCGTCTGCTGTCGTTGCTTGTCGCTACAATGGTATCATTGACGTAATTGTGTTCTGATTGAACAGATGCTGCACCGTCTGAGCTCAGATCAATTAAGTTACCAGTTTCTGTGAACAATTAAAGAAAACATCAAATCATTCCGAGAATGTTTGAATGGATGGTTGAAGATCACTCTCGAATGTTATACCAGTCCACTGCTGTCCTGGAGTATGTCGTCTACGACCGTTGACAAAGGTACACTGAATATGATTGGACAGTGCCTGATTTTGATTAGGATGATGATGCTTAAGATTTGGCAGAGTTGCAGCCGTAACGGGGAGTGGCGGAACTGGTGGTGGTCCGATGTCGGGCGGCACTTTTCCTGGCAGATCGTTGTAGTAATCTCTGTCTGGTTCTCGAATTCCATTCAACATAGGACTAATGAATAAAAAAACACCATTAAAGAATTTACCACAATTTAGTTATTATAATTCTCTTGGAAATCATTGCAGCAATTGATTTTCTTCATGCTGAAAATTGCATTCTCGCTATGCAAATTTCAAATTTGCTTCATTGATTCAATAATTCAATTTCAAAATAATTGACATCTTAAAGTTCACAAATATCTTTAGCGTATCCACCAGAAAATTGTGATCTCTTGGTATGGGTAATGTATGAATAAAATGCTTACTGGAGTGAAGATGGTTTTGTAAGAAATTCTTTAAATCTCAATTCGAATGCTTGACCAATCGTTGATATGACGTCTTGTGCTAGACCGCCACCACATTCCAATACGTAACAAGCCCGCCATTCTTGCATATTTTTCGCTACGTACGCGACAAAGTCCAAAATTTCCTAGAATGTCAAATATCATTAAGAGTTACATCCAAGTCTCACTACTGATTCTTCATCACTACTCACCGTATCACCACCGGAAGCAAATGAAATTCTTGGCATTTCGTGCTTGGCTATGACATGACCAGTCTCGAGGGTTGTAAGTGCTAGGCTAGTGCTGCTGATTGTCAGATTTATATTCGAGCCCGCATGCTCCATACATGGTTTATCAGCAATTGCTCGTAGAACTTTTCTATCAACCTGGAGACGACATATTCTCAACCAATTTTATAAATTGAATGCTGTCACTACCATAAATGCAAATTATTATTACCCGTCTTTTTTTATCTGCCGATTTTAAACCTGCGGCTTCGCACACTCTATTGATGCATTCTCTGGAAAAGAAAAAGTAATAAGGTTTTCTCTGTCTCACTTTCCTTCTGTTTATTAGAATGCGAAAAATCTCGTATCACTTGAGTTTTTTTTCTATAAAAATTAATGGGAATAAATTATTCGAATCGTATTGTAATTGTAATTCACAACATCGAGAAGAAAAATGAGAACAAATTCATTCTGCGCAATACATTACTCCATCATGAAAAAATCATGAGTCAGTATTGGGAAATGAGTTTATTTAGAGATTTTGTTCATACTTTGCTACACACGATCGTGTCTCAAAATCCAAACTCTTCATGGACGTGTAGACCTCCAGGCACCCGATGTACTGCAACAGTAAATGGATGAATCAGTAAAGATCAAAATTACTCAGCTCATACTCATGCTTTCCGTGCAGTTGATTCTTACCCGCACTGCGTAAGTGATTCCTTCTTTGCTGACTAGATGATCCGGGTGGAGCCATCCTCTCGCTGGCTTGCTTATAAAGCTCCCACTGTTTCCACTGGCCATTGCATTACACTCTCAAACTGAAGGACAATACATAAAGCTATCTCGATATGGAATGTCATTTTTGCATAAAATACTTTGTCGAAAACGAAAGAAAATTTTTATATTGATAAATGACGATAATTATTGTTGTCAACGAATTAGCAATATGCGTCCAAATGGAGTCGTTGTTTTACAAATGTTCATCTCGCTATTTTTTGTCATGTCTTCTATGATATCACTATTACTGATTGATTTTTTTTCTAATGACTGAAGCACGAATCAATTTTTTTTTACTTTACGGACGATAGAAACTCCTTTTTAACGTACTTGAGAAAAACTCAATCGTTGTCGGTGGTTCTAAGCAATGAAATGAATTGTTAACTGACATTTCAGTGAATTGAGTTACCACTGACGATATTCTGTAGAATATTCCAATATTTTTTTCAAAAATACTATTAGAAAATCGGAGGAATGAGAAGAAACGAACAGATTTTCCCAGCAAATTCATTGAAGAAAGTAGAAGAAGGTGAAAGAAAAAGAAAAGGGTTAATATAAAAGATGTCAAACTACATGCGAATCGTCTAACAAATCACTAATGACTAATGACTCAAACAAGACTTACATGACACTCCGTTCAATCCAGCTAAATTCCCCCGAAACCAATATCTGTGGTGAAAGGTTCTGTTTCTCCCTATACAGTGTGACATCCAAGACGCGAATTATCGACGGCCATGCACAATTGTCATTACAAAATTTAACCTTCAATGATGTCAATGATGATCGTTACACTAGAAATAAACTTAATATTTCATAGAACTCACTAACACTGTCGTCTTTTTTATGGAACAACACTGAAATCTAGAGCAACAATAATGTTTATCTTCATCCAGCCTAAACAATGGAGAATGCATTCAGCTCCATGCGAAAATAACCGAATCATCGATCCTAACTTAATAAATAACCAGTTCTATATTCATGTATACAGTGATATTACGTTCTAAACTCCGCTGTGGTGTGCTCAGGAAAACACTTAAATACATATCCGTAACATGACGATAGGCGTCAATGGGGTTTGACAGCTGATACTGATAGTTGATACAGACAGGCAGAATAGGGGATGGATGACACATTCGAGGGGCACTTGTGCGCATGGACGGAAATTCCTCCTGTTAGTTTCCTCCAAACCGTGCGCGAGATATTTGCAATGAGACTGTAATGAGGGAAAAATTAAAAAACAAAGCAACACGCTTGCCACTGATTACCTATTTCGCTACTTGGCGCTGCTATCGTCTTATCCCAGGATTATTATTTCTTGCTTATATATTATCGCATTTATTGTTAGCACTACTGCATTTTCATTATTATATACAACAAAGTATTTCTCGTGTTTAATTATGTTGAGCAAGAGCTTAAACGGACTAGACTGTCATTTCTGAAAAATATTGGTGATTAATTGGGAGAAAATGGTAATTAGGTTAGTCTCAGCTTTTTCTTAGGCGATTTACTGTCAGGTTTATCATGAACTTATTGTAATTTTTCTTTGATTATTTTATTATTGTACAAAAGTCATTGCATTACAAAATTTGTTAACAAATTGTTGATGTCCTGTTTAACTTTAGCTGTCACTAGCAGTGGTAAAAATGATTTTCTGAGATTTTGCCTGCAATTTGAAAAAAAAATTGTAGAACAATTCGTCATTGATTTCCATCTTATAATATTTACTGTCATTATAACCTAAGCATACATAATTTATTTTTTTGAGTAGTTGTACTTTTGTTTCATTACTTGTTGAAATATCATTGTGATTTTCTGTCAACTACAAAACCAATATAATAAATTGATATTAATTTATAAAAAGCACTGTGTTCATCTGTGCCAAACAGTTGCATATTAAAAGTTACAATTTTTTTTATTCTAGAAGAGAGACACAAACGAATGGCTCACTGAGTTGAAAGCAAATCCCCTAACCTCATATCCACAAAACGAATAAAAAGACAAGTAAGAATGACTGAAAACGATAAAGACGTGAAAAACACAGATGCTGGAGAAGATCCCCCAACTGCGGAGAGCCCGCCGGAGCTCTCCACCGAAGAGGACAGACAATTCCTCATGGATTATATCAAAGAACTCGAGCAAAGATTGGCATCCAAGGAGGAAATCCGTTTAGCTAATCTGAATCCAACGAGACCCCCGGACTCATTTTTCAGTAAACTTGACTCAAATCTCAAGAAGAACACAACTCTGGTAAAGAAACTGAAAACATTTAGTGCAGCCCAGTTGGATCAGCTTCTAAAGGACATGAGTAATTTGAATCTGACAAAATACATCAGTGAAATAGCCACTGCCCTGGTTGATGCCAAACTGAAGATGACTGACGTTCAGCCAGCGATAAAAGCCTGCTCGTTCCTCCACCAGACATACGCAGATTTCTCCAGTCATTTCTTTGAGAATTGGCAAAGAGTTCTGAGCCTCAAGATCGGGGACAAAATCATTAATCCCAGTAAACTTCGCGTTGATCTTAGATTATACGCTGAATTGGTGAATGCCGGAATATTCAGCCACAAACAAGGGCTTTCTCTCCTGGGCTCTGTGCTGACAGTCCTCATAAATATGGACAAAGAGGAGCACAACAATGCCAGCATCATCCTGAGCTTCTGTCGTCACTGCGGCGAAGATTACGCAGGTTTAGTACCAAGACGTGTACGTCAGCAGTCAGAGAAACTCAACATTCCAATACCGAAGAGCAAACTTCTGTCGTCAGACAAACAGCAAAATGTTCGAGCCTTATTACGAGAGTACTACAATTCTCTCTGCAAGCACTTGTTAAAGGAGCACAAGGACCTGCAAACATTTGAGAAACAAAACAGAAAAATCCTCCAGACAAGGGGAGAACTGAGCTTAGAGAGAAAGGAAAAATTTGATATCCTTCAGGCCTCCTACGAGCGACTAATAACCAGTGTTCACAATTTCTCTGAGACCTTGGACGAGAGTATTCCAGAGCTACCAGTCGATGCTGAGATTAAAGCCGAGACCGAAGAGTCCCTGAAGATGATTAGCGAAGGGGAAGAGAACAGCACTATTGAGGATATGTGGGGAGATGAGGAAACTAGACGATTCTACGAAGTTCTTCCTGATCTAACGGTTTTCCTTCCTGGCTCGTACCTCAAAGAAATTCCCAAGGCGGAAACACCCATCACTGAGGAAGCACTCGATGAGGAAATCACTTTTGATGAACTTGAGGACATTGATAAGGTGGAGGAGCCAGAGCCTGAGATTGAGGAACCTCAGGTGGCCAACATCAGCAATAAAATTCTCCTCGATGCTTTCTTAACTCATCTACCTAATTGTGTTAATCGAGAAATGATTGATAATGCCGCTGTTGACTTTATCATCAATTTGAATACGAAACACAATAAGAAGAAACTGATTAAAGCTCTCTTTGGAGTTTCTCGAATTCGTTTAGATTTATTACCATTTTACTCGCGAATTGCTGCTATTCTCTATCCAGTTATGCCAGACGTTGGCAATGAACTGTGTACGATGCTTAAACAAGATTTCAAGTACCACGTCAGGAAAAAAGATCAAATTAATATTGAGTCCAAAGTTAAGGTGGTCCGGTATATTGGGGAGCTGGTCAAGTTCAAACTTTATTCTAAGCTAGAAGCTCTCTACTGCCTCAAAGTTCTGCTGCACGATTTCACCCATCATCATATTGAGATGACGTGCAATTTATTGGAGACCTGTGGTAGGTTTCTCTTCTGCACCACAGATTCTCATCAACGGACTAAAGTCTACTTGGAGCAGATGATGAGGAAGAAGGCCGTCACCGCTCTGGACTCACGTTACGTCACCATCATCGAGAATGCTTATTATTTTGTTAATCCACCGGAATCTACTGGGGGGGTGACAAGGAAAGAGCGTTCTCCCATGCATGAATTCATAAGGAAGCTCTTGTATCAAGATTTATCCAAGACCAACACAGATAAAGTACTCAAGTGGATGAGAAAACTCGACTGGGAGAATGAGAACATCTCTACATATGCGATCAAGTGTTTAACAGCTGCGTACAATGTCAAATACTTGAACATAAGGTGTGTAGGGAGTCTTCTAGCTGGACTGGTGGCCCACTACGAGGCCATAGGTCCTAACGTTGTGGACGGTGTCCTTGAAGACATTCGCCTCTGCATGGAGATTAATCTTCCAAAGTATAATCAACGTCGCATTGCAATGGTGAAGTACCTCGGAGAGCTCTACAATTACAGAATGGTAGAGAGTGGAGATATATTCAGAACTCTCTACCTCTTAATCACCTTTGGAGTGAGCATGGATCACACTGCACCCAGTATTCTCGACCCTCCAGATCATCTATTTCGCATAAGACTTGTGTGTACACTCCTGGAAACTTGTGGTCAGTACTTCAGCGGTGGCTCGAGCAAAAAAAAACTAGACTACTTCCTCATCTTCTTTCAGAACTACTACTGGTTTAAGTACACAGATCCTATTTGGACGGGGGACAATCCCTTCCCAATTGGCATTGATTACATGTATCGTGACACTTTAACCATGCTCAGACCAAAAATCCAGCTCTTCCAGAGTTATAAGGAAACACAAGCGGCAATTGATGAGTTGAAGAACACTCTTTATCCAACGTTGGATATTAGTAAAGGGAGTGCTGAGCGTGGAGAGTCTGACTCTGATATGGCAACTATTTTAGAAACTGAGGAAGAGCAGCCAGCGGTCATTAGTGATTTGCATTTCGAGGAGTCTGAGGATGTTTCAGAAGCACACTCCGATGAAGATTGGATCATGGATCCTGAGAGGGATGAAATGAATCATGGAACTGGGGAGAATACTCAAGGGGATCAAAGCCTCTCACAGGGGATCAATGAGGTAGTAATCCTAGATGCCTCTGAACTAGACGCTGCACTTCCAGCAGGACCCAAACGAGTCAGTTGTCCTGAAGACGATGATTTTCTATCTGCACTGGACAAAATTGTCTCTGATAATATTCAGGACAGAATGCGGGATAATGTGAAACCTCAACAAGTCGACATCTCAGTTCCCATCCATGTGAAGAGCACGAAAAAAACGTACGAGCAGCTCCAGGAGGGCCCATCGGACAATTCTACAGTCGATTTTGTTCTTATGCTGAGAAAAGGAAACAAGCAACAGTACAAAAACCTTGCGGTTCCAGTTTCTTCTGAGCTTGCTAAGAATTTACGAAATCGAGAGCAGGAGCAGAAGGAAGAGAAGGAACGTGTCAAGAGATTGACTTTAAATATCACTGAGAGACAAGAGGAAGAAGATTATCAAGAGACTATTAATCAGGGAGCGAGACCGGTTACAGTCAATCTTAATCGCGAGAGAAGGCAGAAATATAATCATCCCAAAGGGGCACCTGATGCTGATCTCATATTTGGACCTAAAAAAATTCGATGAGACCATGTTTCGTTTGGATGTTTCATTTTGTGTCCCTTTAATCATACGTATGAACAAATTTCATAAAATTTCTGTTCTTTTTTTCACATTCAATTGTATAATTAAAGCTTAAAAACAAAATCATTATCAAAACAAATATGAGGGGAAAAATTTTCTTGATTATATATTTTTTACGCTTTTCCAATTATCATTTAATTTGGATCTCGCGTGGTAAAAAAAAGTTTGCAACTTCATTTGTTTTTCTATTTATTATAAAAACTCAAGTTGAAGAATCAGTATGGAAACAATTTTCACAGAGTAAGTTGTGTAGAGTTTTCTACGAAATTTTTTCATTCGTGAAAAAAAATATGTATATGTATACATATAAATACATATTTTATTTTTTCCATTCTAGACAAGCTTCCATAAATTCCTGAATCACGCTGCGTAAGTTTAATTCTTCGTCGATTGCAATTATAATTTTTTTCATTCACTCAATGTGTCGTATTATAAAGCATAATTAAATGACGGAGAACTAATTCTGTACGTACTTACTTTACAAGTGTTCTCTACGATAAATTCATTAAAATTTAATACGATTATGTATCTCTATACAAAGCGTCTTCAGTAAATGACTGAAGTTAATTAACATCAAATCTGTGATTTCTGCTTATAGGATCAATCCATTAGAAATAGCGATAATTATTTTCACCAAATACAGAGAATTAAATTCGTTGAAATATGCGGAAATCAGGTACAAACAACTCCAATCGTATTATGATTAATGTTTATTTCTATGAAATTATTGTATTGCCATGTACAAAATGAATATAAATAAAGTTTTAGTGCTTCGAGAGTGGCGAGTGTGTGTCAGTATACGCTCATCGATATTAGCTAATAAAAATGCATTCTGTGATTTTTTTTTCTCAACCAGCAATGATGGAAATCATATAATATTAATAGAACCTAAATGCATATTAATATTATAGCCTTTGTTCGTCAAATTGATTTCGTATTTTAGGGGTCCTCTTCGGCATCTTCGAACTGGCCTGCCTCGACATCCATTGCTTCATCTGCCTCATTGCCATTATGATTTCCTAATGATTGTTCTGAAAAACATCCTCTTACTATGACCATTCGTTTGTTAAGATTAAAATTCATGAATAAATTATGCATTTATCTTTTACCTGACGGTAAACTGTAAGCTGCATCCCCACCTCCAACTTCGTAATATTCAAAATCGTCTTCTTCTTCGGCATCTTCGTAGATGTCTTCTTCAGCTGAAATGCACGTTAGATTGAAGAAAGTTCAAAAGTTATAAAATTCAATTTTTCCATTCAATTGATTCTATTGGTCTCGCCTTGATGAGTAAAATAAAATTGTGAATTTGATTGCATATCTGCGATATGCACTAAATTGAACAAAGAGGTAAGTAGGCTTGTGTGCAGTATTGTCATTTCTTTGTATAATTAAAGCCAGAAAATATGCCGAAAAAAAGTATTTTTACGAGTTGTAAAAAATTTCTCAACAGAATTGATTACATAGAAAACTAGAAAAATAAATATAAATAGATTTTAAAGTATTATAGGACGCCAATAAAATATTTATAACTCTGCCAATCGTAATTGTTTTTATAGTTTCCAGTGATTACCATCAGAAAAGCTGTCCTGAGGATCGGGATGAAGTGCCTGGCATTGATTCATAGCATGAAACATTGCATCCAAGTTATTAGTATTATCTGGAGCGAATCTCATTTCGGTAATTGGCGTTTCGGACTCCTCGTCTTCCCCAGAGTCGTTGTCTTGATTTTGATCTAGTTCAACATCTGAAAAAAAGAATCGTGTAGTGGACTCAATTGATGGGTAAATAGCAGAGAATGACACTTGCAAATGAACTCGCCCTACCTGGCAGGCCAATTTTCGTATCAACCATGACGTACAGACACTGGCGAGGATGAACCATTTGGTCCCGAGAGATGGCATGCAATGAGATATGTGGATACTCCAGGGCGAAACCTTGCTGAGTGGTGCTGTTGAGCCATGCAAGGACGCTAAAAGACATTTCATATTATTATTTGTGCATCTCTCATCAAGAAGAAACTATACTCCTTGCATGTGTCGAATTTTAGAAATGTTTTCTTCTTGTGTCCATAGCTATTGATTTGTCCAACTCAGCAAACAACATAGAATATTAATATATAGTAAATATTCTATAGAAAATATCTTAATATGGAATGAACTATACAGAAAACTTTGATTCAACATCGGAAACATAATAATAAGAATTTTTTTTCACGTTTCCGTACGTGTGTGTTAGGATTAAAAATTAATAACAACGCAGAAAATGCAAGGAGTGCTGTTTCTTAGTAAACTCGATAATCTGTAAGTTAGTTTCACCTTTCAGTTATGTAAAGTGTACCCTTTCCAATTTCTCTGTCACCCACGTAGACCGTAGTGTTTTCTTCCTCATGTCTAATTCCTTCTTGGGGGGCAAAGAAATTGCTCAATACAACCATACTTCGTTTTCTGGGTGAAAAAAAAAATTGTGAGTAACATTGTCTGATTGTTATAGTATAAATCATAGAGAAATTTTATCCCAAAGCCTAGTATTCGCATACTTCATACATAGTAATGTTTTCTTCCAGAACAATGGTATAATTTCTAGTGGAATTCTATGAACTCAATTTATTCTTTTGATATATTTTGTAGGATAATACCTCCACTCATATTTAACGAGTTGTTCGTTTTTTATATTAACAAAATACAAAAGAACAGAGATAAGATTTAAGTGTCGATGAATTCCCCCCAATTTTAAAACTGAACTCGATCTTATTATAGATTTTCGATTAAAAAAAACACATAAATACGCACAAGTAATAAAATAAAATTGACCAAAAAAACTGCCAAAATTTCGTTGAGAAAAAATATCCCGCCAATGTTATTTTATCATTTATTTTGTTATTTATTTCATTCATTGAATACCCAACCAAATTCAAGTATACAATAATTACTACTTACATTACATACGGAAATTCAGAAAAATATATAATTAATTATGAAAAGATCTGTTAAGCCTGCATATCTAGTTTTAAAAAAAATTGAAAAAACCCTTGATGTGGAACTAGACCAGAGAACATTGAATCACTGACATAAACAAGAAGCACTGACATAAACTGTTCTTTTGCAGTATACAATCACTTGATAGTACGAAAACTGCTGAGAATAGTTAAGTCCTGATCATTCCATTGGACCAACCCAAGACAAATACAAATACATGGACTAACCAACAAAAAAAACTCCTAATTTGTTGAGAGCAAAACCCTCGATAATGATGTAGCGGTATATCAGTCTAGCTCTGATTACGGTTATGCACTTGACTTGGTGCTCTGCAATCCCAAATTGTACAAAAACAATCACATAAGTGAGATTTACCTCCAGCAATGCTTGGCATTTGATGGATATTTTTGTGGTTTTTCACCTCTGAACAGAAATAAGAAAACAAATAAGTAATAAATGAGTCTTACGGATTGCGAAATGGTACTCTGTATCACTGCTGGTGCAGTCAATCCTTTCACGGATGGGATTTATTTCTCGATTCTCGGTAAAGTCGAAGGAATTTATTACAGAGGCAAAGAACTCACAATTGGTCGTTTACTGTCCACACGTTTGTTGATACTCAAACGCATTGATTGAGATCAGTAATCAGCACGTACACGCAGATTTTTTATTCATTCGTGCACATTCATGTATGTATATATATAACGTATGTAGTAGGTCATATACATGTACATCTATGTATCTGTGACAACTCTGTGTATAAGCCGGTATTAATTTGGCCGCAGAGAGCAGCACCAGATGGAGAAAGCTCTCTTTTCTCACGTGAGTGAGTGATAAATAACCTTTATTCGTTTGACACTATCAATCTGGAAAAAAATGACGTTCATTCTGAGACATTTAGTGATGAGGTACGCCTGCAGACTGGATAATGTGGGAGGATGTTATTTGAGAAGAGGCAGTGTTCGTCAATTTCAAACAACGAAATGTAAGTGTGCAGTGCAAATGCACGCACTCCACTCGGCTTTGAGAGATCGGTGATTCTGTACGCGAGCTGTTCAAGCGCGCCAATGTTTTTTAAATTTGAAATTAAACGAGTCAAGAAAAATTTAACGATTTCGTTGGACAATTCTGTTAGATTTTTTTAATTAAAAATATCCTAAAGAAAACATTGATAGAATTCTTTATACAAGTTCTTTTGCCTCGTTTTTTAAAGAATAAAACAGAATGGAAACAATTTAATGGAGGAAATTTTATAGAAAATCAGCCAATAAAATACGATCTATTTGCTATTTTAGGAGAGAGAGCCGAAAACTAATAGACAGTACAGTAGAAATAAGATTTGCCTAAGATGTTGCCACTGGTTGTTGTTATTATTAATAAGTATTGGATTTATATTTTTCAAGGTGTTCTTCATGGAGAGTATGAATTCCAGGACCCAAAATCAGAGGAAGAAGTGTAGGTATTCTTTTGTTCTACGTATGTGTGGAGTATTTTTACAAATATCATATTATGAGATATGACGAATCAGTCATCTTAAAATATGTTTCCATTATTTCATTATTTTATGTTGTTTTTCGATATATTCAGCTAAATTATAGGATGTGGCTTTATATAAAATAGCGAATCGATATATTTCCCGGAAAACTTGGGAAAGTCGTGAGAAAAGTCCGTTGGGTTTAAATTTATCAATAGATATAATAGTCCCTTGGAATTCATTCAAGACAAAATAATATTATACAAAATTTCAAGAAGTTTTGTAATTGTTTCTTCGTTTATTTCTCTTTCTCGTTTTCTGGTTAGAGTCAACGTAACTTTCATCGATAAAAATGGAAAAAGAATAAGCGTACGTGGAAAAGTCGGCGATAACGCATTATATCTAGCTCATAGATATGAAATACCCATGGAGGGAGCATGTGAAGCATCTCTAGCGTGTACAACGTGTCATGTATACGTTCATCATGATTACACCGATAAACTTCCAATGGCAACTGACCAGGAAGAGGATTTACTAGATCTGGCCCCATTTCTCAAAGAGAACTCGAGGCTAGGTATTGTTTCAATAATAATCCTCATCATCTCATCTCTCAATGGAAATTTAATTCAGTTATTATTCACAGGTTGTCAGGTAATATTAACGAAAGAATTAGATGGAATTGAACTTGAATTACCCAAGGCAACAAGGAACTTTTACGTCGACGGACATACACCGGCTCCTCACTGAAATATTCAACTGTGTAATTAAAAAAAATCATTGAAAAATCTATCACATTCGCTGAATATTTATATAAAATTTCTATCGAATTTACATTGAAATGCCATCACCCGTGGAAATCGAGTTCTTTGATAGGAATTTTTTAAAAATACGAATCTATAGACTCTTTCCTCCAGGAACTGTGAATGGAGGAATACGAAAAAAACAAATATATATATATAGAGGGAGGGAGAGATACAATAGAATTTTCCCATTAATTTGGTGAATAGATTTTTCTGTGATTTTTCTTCGTCTGATTCTAAAAATGTACAGACTATTCATAATAATAGTTAATAATTATCCATTAAGAATAAAAATCACAATTACCGTAGAAATGCTTCATGATACAATATATTTATTTTTCGTACATTGGGATTATGGTACATATTTTTCGCATTTCGTATCTCCTTTAATTACAATAATACAAGATTTAAACATTTATGATATAATGAATTTGTTTGTATTTTCATCTTGCTTCTCCTTCATTTATTTAAATTTCATTCAATGAGCTTGCAGGAATTAACGTTTATGGATAGATTAACCTGAAAGCTTGGGTCCACCAAGAAAAGGTCATGACACTGCAGCACTGCCACATTCAAAAATTATATTTATACTTAAATTCATTCAATCAATAATATTAATCATCAACTTTTCATCATTTTCATCAATCGTTACTGGCAGATTTGTAACTCGACGATAATGTTTACAAATAATACGTATTCACCAACGAATACCATATCTCCGCAGCATCTATTTGTTCCATTTTCATTTTTTTTTAAATTTTTACATTAACGTTACTGCATGAATAATAGCAGTATTTGTTGATCGTCATTGTCACCTCATCATTCACATTTATTCCAACCGTAATAATAAATATATTTTGCGCGAATTATTACGCTCAGATAGATACATTCATTATTTTCATCTTTCGTATGTTTCATTTCATTCATACATTTGACAGGAAGCAATTTAAATTAATCGGAAGAAACTTCATTCGGTCAAATGACATTAGCATATTCATCCGGAGTTCCTCATTTACCCATTATCGTTACCTTTAGCCACTTCATAAACTTATTAATGCATATATTTAATTATTCATTCTTTTATTTTGTTATTTTTGTCATTTTTTTTATTTTTTTAAATTTTTATCCGGGATTTTTCACATTAAAATCCACTAGAAATACTCAAGACGATTAAACAGGTATCCACATTTGGAAGTCATCACAAATGGACTTATTGGGAAAATAGATTTTGTACTTATTATTCACAAATTAAAAGACGAGTGTTTTTTCTTTATCTCTCATTATTATCCGCATTCATCGTCTATGTCTTACCGTTGATAATCTAATCGTTAATACAACGAAAATCTTCCACAGGTCAATAGTCAAAATTAGTAAAAATGTGAAACTAGGGATGGTAAAACGTGATAATTTCTAAGGATCAAACCAACCGTTAGTTATGGCAGTAAACAATACATTATATTTACACGATTGAGAAAAATTGAACCTCTTAAATGATTTATCTATCATCTCAAAACCCTTCGCAACATCAAGCGCTTTTTTCCGTTGCTACTCACAATCCGGAAAAAATATTCATGATTTTCTCTAAAATAATCAACAAAGAGAGCCTTGACGCCTACCACATTATAAAATGAATGTTAAGTTTCATTTAAAACAGAACTGATCATCATAATACAACTGTCTACATTCCAGAATTTATTAATGGCAAAATGACTACGAAAATAATGCTCGAAGGACTACATCCCACTGGACATAATGATTCGGCTAGTCCATATATTTTTACTTATACTTAATTAAACCTCAAATTGTATTTGCATCGCTCTCGAATGATTTTTTTACTCCCTGCCATTGCGTTCCTTCCAGAGAGAATCATTGAATTTACACATATTTATTCATTGACTAATCAACTAAATTTGTATATCGGTTGTGCATTGGAGTGCGCATACGAGTGTACAAAGTAATGTTTTTTTTTTAAATTTACTACTACACGTGCTATCCTAAAGCAAAAGGTGTCAAAGTGTACTCCTCTGAGCCTTCAGGAATACACTGGCACCTTTTGAATATACAAAACTGTAAAAAATTCAATATAAAATCGAATACACTAACGTTTTTTTTTGTTTTTTTTTTATTATGATTTTCATTTTAATCTAAAAAAGCCTTTGCACTTGCTTTTGCAATTGTTATTTTTTTAACTCTTTCTCTCTCTCTGTTTACGTTAGTGCTAGGATAAATGTAAGTATAACTTGCTCCGTCGTTCAACCAATAAAATAAATATGCATCTCTTATTTTATTTTTGTCAATGTCAATCAAATATGGTTCATCGTTAATTTATTTATTTCTTTTTCTTTTATTTTTTTTTATGCATGTAGTATATTTTCATCTACGACAATTACCCTGGAATTTTCCCATCGCTTTTTATTTATTCTCGCCCAGTGATTAAATCAATAAACGTAAAAATATCTCCATTAAACGCTTTAAGAATTAACGAGCATGTTTTTCCCGTGTAATATCATCTCCGTTTCTTGTGACTGGATTTTCTCCACATGTTTTTTTATATTATTATTTCATTTTTTATTTTTTTGGGCGATAGTAAATTTTAATCATGTTCCCATAGGGATCGTAAGGTGAAAACAAATTAATGGAAAAAATGCAGAAATTGTTTTTGTTCCTTCGGTTTCATTTTTATTTGTCAGGTGCATTTTTTATGTTATTCGTGTCTTATGTATACCGAAAAAACAAAAGAACCTAATCACATGAAAGTAAACTGAGTATTTTACTTGTGTGTTTATTTTTGAATCCTCATATTTGTTTTTCGTGATACACGTGAATTATACACTGAAAGCTCGAGGGAATTATGTAGAATACCGAAAACACAGAGCGGGGAATAGAACGGCTGCTTCTGGTGTTTTTTTTTCTGTTTTTGTTTTTTCTTTTTCAATAATCAAGGAAAGTACATATTCTCCCACTTATCTGACAATGCTCTAAGTTGCAATGGAAAAACAGTTATTGTGATTTTGTCTTGTTATTCTATACATAAATTTTGAAACATCCAAAAATAATAGACAAGTTTATATTCATTTATGAGATGAGAAATAATCTGATGACAGGAGTTGATCATGATGATAGTGCCACGACGATGATTGTCAATAATCGATAACAAGATAAATTAATACAGATGTGTGAAAATTTAATAAAAAAATTTAACGCTTTCAATAAGAAATTTTTATCAAAATTGTTCCAAACAGTTCTATTTGTTGATTTTCGTAACAATAACTTTTTTCACAGACAAAAGTGGGGTAAAAAAATTTGAATTGGAATATAGCAATTTTTTTTCCTTGAATTTTGTTATGAGAAAGACTAAGTACAACGGAAATGTTTCCGCTCAATAGACTTGATACACGAAATTGCAAAGTTGTTCGATGGAATTTCAACGGATTTCCAATCGACATTTGAATGGGTTTCCATCAAAATCCAATAGAATTCCTTTGTTAACTCAAATTCGGAGGAAAATTATACAATTTCTCTGTGTATTTTCCAACTGCATTTTTTTCATAATAAAAATTCGACAGATTATAAAAATACAAGAACAAAATGTGGACAATAGAAACCCAACAATATCTATAGCAAAATCAACATTCATTGATTTTTTCTAACGCATATTTATTGAAAAATGATAAAGTAAGTTTACATAATCTTCAGTCGAATTTTATTTTGAAAGCACTGAATTTTTTTTCTCTTAAATCTTCCAATATATGTATAACCATTGATAAGTGAACATTATAATGCATGCAGATGATCCTCAAACATCTATCTAACCTCTTGACATGGACATTCATCAATGGTTCATCACAAAAGTCTATTCGCCTTGACTTTGGCAACAGTTCCCCAAGATCTGTGTCGGTATCAAGAAATTACACCAATTTAATTATCTAATATCGAATTGGCCATATCTCATTCAACTCGAAATTCATACACGTCCCCAATTCCCCTCCCAACAAAATGGGAAAGGCACAAGATTCAACATAGATCACATCGTTGTTGTCGCTAATTGTCTTAAATCCCTCGATACCTCCTTGGTAAAGTGGACTTGGTGTGGTTTCGATTACAATTTCAATTTTTTCCAAAATAGCTATCCCGAATAATTTTCAAAGGGTGTGCCTGGTGTACCATCTTAAAGTCGTATAAACTGGGACATATTAGAGGACAAATTCTAAGAAATTTCAGAATTAGTTTAAAAAACATTTCCAGGCATTGCAGGATAATTTGCGAATTACTTGGAATATAGTGAAAATAATAGGTATTGATAAATTTTATAGCGGTGCTTCTTGTGTGCGTTTTTAGAAATTCCATTTTATATATATAGAATGTCATATTGTAAAAAAATCCTTCTTGTCGTTTTTCATCAAAAAATCAGTTTAAGATTCAACGATTCATCAGAATAACTACATTATTCATTTAACCATCAACTCCAAGTGAACTTTCAAGAAGCGAAATAATAAAGATAATGGTTGTCTAAATTTCCAAAATCTTCCATAATTTTCATTGCCCCATCGAGCTGGAAAATGAAAATGTCCGATAAATGACATATAAAAAATAATCTTAATAAAAACTATTATTATCCTGGAAATGTCGAAAGTAGTCAATCTTTTGAAAAAGATTGTCGAATTATTGGAAAACATCTGTACCAGTCTAACCCAATGAAAAACTCTCCAGAATACTCGAAAAATTTCCCCTCAAGGTATCGCTTAAAGAGTCCAAGGTTAATCAACAGAATACCTTAAATTTCATCGAACCACTGAAGTTCATATACCCTGGAGTAAAACGTAATCACAGGTGACGTTGATGAATTAACGCATGTACAGGTAATTGTCTGCCCCTTTGGTATCTCTGACACCGTCCCATACTTAGATCGTGGCATTCATAAACATTAGCCACAGCCCCACTGGGCATCGCTGCCATATAGTGTGGCTCAATGGCGAACGGTCCAGAGATATCAAAGGGTTCCTCCAGTTATTCCATCGGATGATGACGACCTCCACATATACCACAGGCCATACCGCACCAGTGAATAGCCCGCAGAGGTGGATACAACCATAAACAAGGAACAATGAGGGATAACAGTGCAAGACCAAACCATCGTCTACCGCAGCCATCCTCTGTACTGCATGTGCAAGGATTGTGCTCGAGATTGTGTGAATTTTCACCCT
Source organism: Psyttalia concolor (assembly GCA_030522845.1). NCBI lineage: Eukaryota > Metazoa > Arthropoda > Insecta > Hymenoptera > Braconidae > Psyttalia > Psyttalia concolor. The sequence continues at coordinate 26,448 of JAPYZM010000329.1, forward strand.
CAGCATCACTCATGCAGTGATAGAGCATGCACTTGGCGCACAGAAGACACGAAACAGTTGCTATACCTTTGCTAATAAAATCAGGTGCATACTCACACCCACCCCGTGGATTATCATGCTCTCCATATGTCTGTTGACAGTGTTTACACCTCATGCGATTGTTACCCCGAATTTTTCCCCCATTTTTGTCCCCATTTTTGCCAGGCTGTGATACTATTATGTCGGGCTTCTTGAGTGAACCACTCGATGGACGACGCTCCGTTGAATTGCTTCCTTTGTGATCATCGATCACTGGATACAGATAATCGTGATTGAGAGTCGTCAACTGCACATAAGGACAATTGTCGACGCCCACATCGCCACTGGACTCCAGTGGATGGTGTGATGGTGCAACCTTCACTGATGGACCACTACTGATGTAATGAATTGATTTGTGAGCATCTGGTATATCAACACACTGGGCATGATAATTCGGTACACGAACTAATCCAGACGATTGACGAGGATCCGGCGGCTCCGCTGGTAAATTAACAGTCATAAATACACTCTCGTCACCGACGTCTGGGTGGCCATTTAGTGTTGTGTTGGTCAATCCTGCGTGAGGTTAATAAAAGTTAAACTAATAAAAGCGTTTTTTCCTGGTTAACATATCAAATTAGGCTGTAATGAATGAAACAGTATCGTACATGATCTTAGTCAATTCAAGACGAAAAAATTCTACACCGATGTAAGATTTTTTAATAGCATAGAAAAGAAAGGAACAGAACCGTTGATAAAATTAAATGAGAAATTACTGAAACAAACATTTTATTCCAAACTCACTGAAACATTAGAGGAAAATATCTTAATAGTATAAGTTGCATAGCAACATAGAATTCAATCAATTTTCCCCACAGAACCTCCATTGTACATTTTTTTACGTGTAAACACTGTCTGAATAATCATATTTATTATCATAATGCTCACCAGAATTATTTATCCAAAGTGGCAGTTATGAAAAAGGAAAAGAGTTATTTGAATACTGCCAAAATTTTACAGACTCTACAAATTCCACTGATGAACATATTTAAATATTCATGAAATATTACCTTCTAAAAGCTCCTCGACTGCTGTTCGCACGCCTTTGTCAAACGCCCTGGCATCAGCAGCAGTCTGAAACGTCAGTCCAAACTTTTTCTCTCCAGTACGCCAATGATGAAATGTGGGCATGACTTTGTTGTATTGAAAATCCTTCTTAATTGTACAGCTGAGAACAACCTGTCAGGCCAAAGAAAACCATTGATGATTGGTAATTGTTCATGTCATAAGTATTTAAGAAAAGTATTTGATGATGAGAGAAATATATTTTCGTTGAGAGAAAACCTCGTACCGATTGATCAGTAATTCGTTTTCCATAGATAAGATATTCATGTCGCTTCTTAGCTGCACTGGGAGGTGAAGTGCTAAGAGGAGCTGGATTATTGCTCGGCGATGAGCCAGTAGCTGCACCGGCACTGGCCGTTCCACAACTGGTCCCCGTAGCAGTGCTACTTCCAGAGCCAGCTGATGTTGGCCTACGTCTGACCGAAACATTAGCAAGGCCTCCACCACTGAGTGGCACCCATCCACCAGAGCTGTCATCCCTCGTCATCACCTGGGCCCGTACCCTCACCAGATAATTGCCACTGTTAAAATCCAAAACAATAATTACCAATCAATAAGGCAACCGGTGGATCAACAATTGCCCGAGCATTACCACCGAGCACACCACCAGGCATTCTCATAATAATGATAAAATTCAATAATAAGCCTTCGCTCATACGCCCATACCCTGGACTCGCACACTCCATTAGATTACTCAGGTCAGTTGGCGTACAGCGCAAAGAATTCTCGCGGTTCGACACATTGATGCTTTCCGCTAATGAAACAAACGACAACCCCCTCTAATTAGCCTTCACCTCGGATCATTTCATCTTCGACTAACGAAACAATGCCCCAAACATTTCACACAACAATGATTGACGGAATTACAATGGAAATAGGCGTACGCATTGACATCGATTCGATGAATGAACAGACAACGTGCATACACGCACCAACACTCGCGCATGATTTCTCTTCATGAATGCCCGGAGAACGTGTGTGACACATTTTCGTGTAGAAGCCTCGGCAATGGACGACCATCGTTGTGTGTCTCTATGTGTATTTGTGTGGCGAGAAGGCGAGAACGATCGGTAATGTTACCCCCATTGGCCATTTGACGATGTTCAAGGCTGAGATGTGACAAAAAATTGGAATAATAGATAGAGGATAACATTAAACTCGTGCGAATAATAACGATAATGGCCCGGGGATTAAGCAGCTTAATACAAAATCATCAACATTCGGGTATTTCGAGTGAAAAGTAACGTGTGCTTTTGGATTGGACGTTTACGATCGTCATCATCATCTTCTTCATCATCAATTATGTCCCTAGCTTAGCGAATCGACGAGGAAAGTAAAACGAACCAATTGATGAATATTTAATTACAATAAGTTGAACTTACTCTTCGGAAGCTTCTGTCATGATTCGAAATGTCCAAGGCTTTACTCAATACCCACTTCACCCCACACTTCACCATTTTTGCCGCATTGAGGAGACATTCGGTGGCTGATGACAACCCTATTATTTATTACTTTTTTTTTTTAGGCTAACGCCAACGACAGGAAGCACAGCGCTCTGGTTGCTGCTCCTCCCTCCAGGTGCTCACGCTGCTTGCCTCTCGGCGTAACTCCAACACCGACTCTCTCAATCTTTCCTCTCCAGCGTTTGGTTTCGGTGTCTAATCTCTATCTCTTTCGTTTCTCCTCCTTTCTCTCTATCGGCTGCATGGGCTTGGAGCTTTCCTCTCTGCAGCCATCTCTGGTGGATGGCTCTTTTATCTCTCTTCCTCCACTCCGGAGTGCGGCTAACACCACATACCAATTGGATTCTCTACGCTCAAGCAGCCTATACTACGCGTGCTCAGTGCAACTTTATGCATACACCTGCATGTGGCTGTACATATAGCTATCAGGCTATCACCATACACCCGCAGAACATTGTCTTTTCACGGCTTCCTCGGCCCAAGGCTCATCATCCCACTTTTTATCCTCCTCATTATTGATGTCCATTGATGCCTCCTTTTTTTATACAACTTGCACTCATATATTTCTCTTCAGATAATTTCTCTATATAATATAATTATTGCGTCAATGTTTGCCTTCAATTTTTCAAGTCTTTATTTTTTTTCTTCCCTTTATTTTTGCTTCCGAATGAAAGCATTGTTTTTATTTTCTCGGCGATTTAAAAAAATAGAATGAAAAACTAATCGACGACTTGAGGGTGCTCTGGGTTTTTTTGTTTTTTTATTGACAGCGATTGAGTAAGGTTCGAGTGCATACGTTCAAAGAAACCGCCAAACACGCTCTTCTTAATTTTCATTTGAAAATATCTGAGAACATTTTTATCATTAAAGAACTGGGGAACAAAATATTTGGATTATGGGGTAAATTGTTTTCGGCCCCTGTTGCCACAATTCACTTCCAAACAATAATTTACTCTTTTTTTTTTCAACAATCAGCACTGCCTGCATTTTACGTCCGGCGCGGGAAAAATAAACACGTGCTGACCTCTGGATAATGACAGTATATTATGTATTTGGAGATTTGTGTATGGACTACTGTTGACAGAGGTTGTATTCAGTGAGATCCTAATCATACTCTGACAATAACAGAAATAAGCATAAATTTATTTACACGATTCTACTGTTTATCAATCAATTAATACTTCACCAGAGATTGCATTATTTATAATAAAAACGCTAATGATTTTACTTCAAGAGATTGGGAAGGATTGACTAACCTGTGAGGCAGTTTATGTTTCTGAAGGATGGCTGGAAACTTCTGGCAAAGTTCTCATCAGTAAGATCTATTAATGTCCATAAGTAATTGGAAAATTGCAAGGTGATTTTTAAATTGTTTTTTAGTCAGCAGTGGCTTCTCGATAAACAAGATTTGGTTCGGGAACGTCAGCACGATATTTCAATTCTCACCGAAGAGGAATATCAGAAGTTGTTCATCTTTTTTGCTAATTGTACGTATAACATTCAATTATTAATTAAATTTTTCTGCAATATCAACATCATATTTCTAACAACAATTAATATATGCAAATAATTTTATTGATACTTCAATTTAAACTCATAATTATTCGATTGTACAGAATGATTTTTCATCTATGAAACCATTAAACTAGGAATTTTTGAAAAATATTTTTTCAATTTTATATATCTATTTTATAAGCTATTTTTTGTTTAATGGATCGATGAATTTGTGTGAATGAAACAGCTGATACAACAAATTTGTCGAATTTTTTGCAAGAAAATATCTGTCGATAGACTATTGTATATGTGATTTATTTCATACGTGTCATTATGCTCATATCCCTTGATTGTCCAGTCGAAAGTTCCTAAATTGTTATACTTATCTCTGTTCCAGTGATACAAGTATTGGGTGAACAATTGAAATTGAGACAGCAGGTGATAGCCACAGCAACTGTGTACTTTAAGCGTTTTTATGCTCGTAACAGTTTAAAATGCATCGATCCCCTCCTACTGGCTCCCACTTCAGTCTTCTTGGCATCGAAAGTCGAAGAGTTTGGAGTGATCTCCAACACTCGTTTGATCACCACCTGTCAAACTGTGGGTGAGTACTATCATATCAAGTCCCACCAATTACACGAAGAAATTTTATAGAAAAATTCCGCGAATTTATTAGTAAAATTCTTTGGAATCTATCGAACTTGTACTCAAAGTTTAATCAACTTTTGGTCAATTCAATAGAACAATTCCTCGCAACCTTTAAGATTTCCGTCGAATTGAATGTTATCTTCTTATAGCATTTATTAAATTGTTTTTATTGAGACAATACAACTCCTTGAATTCTTTTTTCACGAGTCTATACACAAGTAGGGTGCGGGGAAATTACGTAGGCTCGTGGTATTCAGTTAATATAAATGATTTTAACAAAATTATGTGATGTTGGTTGCAGTTAAAAACAAATTCAATTATGCTTATGCCCAAGAGTTTCCATACCGTACAAATCACATTTTGGAGTGTGAGTTCTACTTGCTCGAGCACCTAGACTGCTGTCTGATAGTTTATCAACCGTACAGACCACTCCTGACACTGATTCAGGACGTCGGCCCTGATGATCAGTTACTGACACTCGCCTGGAGAATCATTAATGACAGTTTGAGAACAGACGTCTGTCTTCTTTATCCTCCATATCAGATAGCCATAGGATGTTTACAAATTGCATGTGTGATACTTCAAAAAGACCTCAAGTCGTGGTTTGCCGAACTAAATGCAGACATGGAGAAAATTCAAGAGATTGCACGGCACATAATAAACCTCTATGAATTGTGGAAAACATATGATGAGAAGAAGGAGATTCAGAGTTTGCTTGCAAAAATGCCAAAACCCAAGGCTGCTCCGCAACGCTGACACGAGGGTGAATTTAGCCATTACGAATCGACTTGAAAAAATAATTTACCACTTGAGTTTTTTATTTTATACATTTATTTTGGACTTGTATGAGAATTATGTGACAAAGTTTGTTTTTCTACAACTATTTTGGAATTATGACAATTTGATTGATTTTCGGGCAGTCTGTGATGAAACATTTTTTATGTCTCTCAATTTATGTAGAAAAATAAAAATCCATGGGATATTCATCAAATATCTTACAAAGAAATAATATGGCAAAACCCATCAATATTTTTTTTCCACCTATATATCTTTATCTCTTTTGTGTTCTTATATTTTTTTTCCGTTTCACCCCAGCCCCCTGTACAGCATTTATCGAAGGAAACCCAAAGAAAAACCTGCCTGGGTAGAGCCATCTCTTTAATGAGACTCTCCTGCTCGACGTAAACAGAAGCAGAGATCAAAGTTTAATGGCAAAATCGCTAAATGAAGGTTAATGTAGCCATCTTCAATGAATTTGAACGTTGTGAAAAATAATTTATTGACTAAATAGTTATTCTATATACACTTGCAAATATGATATTTATTAACATTACTTCAGTCAATTTGAACCTTTTGAGTAGCGTTTCCAAAATTTCTTAACATCGTCGTGACCCACTTTGGTAACAACCATAGTACGTTTTCTGTAAAACAAAATATATTTAGTATTTATTTGTCAATGGATCAGGAAATGATGAATCGAAATTATTGCTGCGTAACTTTACCTGTCACTCTGCCAAATAAGAACCCCAATGGATAATGCATAATCTCGAAGAACGACAAAATCTGTTTGGGACAGAAACTGACTGTACAAGACACCTTCGCTAAATGAGAAACGATTTCTCTCATTTTCCCAGAGTTTTATTTGATCTACTATTGTTGGGGGAAGTGTCGGGGGACCAGCCTCAATCATCTTGCTGTGGGCATGCTGTTGGAGATATCTATTTCAAAGAATTTATTATTCATTGATTTAGTTTTTATTATGAATACAAAAACGAGTGGTTGGTGAACGAAATATTACCCGACTATTTGCGCCGCGGTTATTCCACTCTTCAGGGCCTGTCGCACTGAATCTCTGGTCAATATAGAAACAACCAAATTTGGAAATCTGAAAAGGAAAGACTGTTATTATTAAAAAAAATATATATATTACGAAAAGCTTACGGGATTTATTGATGTGTATGGTATATATAAGAAATAGAAATATTAATGCATAATTATTGATGTACATATTTTACCTGTAGAGCATCTCACAAAATAGACCAAGCAACGCCACTTGAAGATTTGAATTGGTGTATGCATAGACTCTGTAATTTGTTTCTACTACAATATAGCCTTCCTTCTCGATATCTCTTACAAGTGGTTTATTCTTTCCTGTTGCTATGTTTAACGCCAATCGCGTTGGATAAAACCTTAAAGGAGATTGGTGCGTGAGAATTTTTTTGTTACACTATTTTGTGCGATTGCGAGTGAAAATAGTTTATCAGGTGCGATGAACAATACAATGAAGAAGTGTATGGAATTTTTTGCACCTGCCAGCTTTTCGTTTTCGCTGATACACGAGTCCAAATTCCCTGAGATGCTGCAGAAAAGTTAATAATCCTTCTGACATTCCCTCTGTGCTGTAATCTTTACCGAGGGTCGAGAAATTCAGTTGAAACAGAAATGTCAGACACTCGACGAGATCCAGACTTCTGGCCTGAATGGTATCTAGATATTGGAGAATGAAGTACCATACCTGTCGAATAATAATGAAAAAGTGTATCAGGGTGTAATCAAAAATTGAAGAATAAACTATGGAATATCCCACATACACTGCGAAATTGATGAAAAAATGGTCTTAACATTTTTACAACAATTGTATTAACAATTGTCTTAACACCATTCGTAAGAATCTTCACTATCGCAAATGTCATATTTCCTCTGAAATTGCGAGAATTTTACACAACATTTGAATTAAAAAATTGTGTAGTGCCCTCTTTTTTTTCAGAGAAGCCATCTAGAGCGCGAAAAATTTTAATAGAAATTGTTCTTAATCTTATAAATGATACGGTCTAATAATACGGTCTAATAATACGGTCTAATTAATAGTAAAAATCGCATCGTTATCGGAAAAAGCGACAGGGATGAAGCATTTTCAAAAAAAGGTATGGCAAGTTACTTGGGATGCTGTGTCTAGGAGAAGAAATTGGAATCCTGCTTGTGTAATGACAGGACTACCATCTTCCTCGTCTCTTTTCATAAGGCCTGCATGGAGCAATATCCTGACAGCATCTGCTGAGATACCTAGAATCAAACAAATTTAGTGAATTTACAATCCCGAAGAGCATATTATTGTAATATCATGTAATCATGTTTTCATATTTCCGCCATTTCTAGACATTTCTTGAACTAAAAAAACAAGGGTAGGAAATCTGAAAACAATCAACATCTCAAGCTTCCATTCGGCCCAGTAACTGGGCGATACCTTCTTGTTGCTGCGATCCCACCATATAATGCAGAACGCACTCCCACCGCTCCAAAGCATACGAATCTAAAAAGGCAATGTCCCTTGGTTTGCTATCAGTTTCTAGCTGATTGGACATTGTCCAGGGCTTGCCACCCCCAAGTAGGACAACTTTCAGATTTTTCTTGAAGGTAGCATTAAGGATCCACCCTGGCAGGCCCCCAGGTATGGACGCCTCCTTCCAAATGTTCAACTCATTGAGAACCTGAGCAACTCGTTGATGCTCCTCTGAATGTAACTTCGAGCACCAAGAGGCGATGACTGCTTGAGGGACAGGCTGCTCCACAAAAAGTAGTCGCATGACATAGTGTCTGGCGATCACAGGAAGTTCACGAAAGACAGCGAGACATATCGGTGGATTGTGATACAATTTCTCTAAGACGTCTGGGGGGCCTGATTTCAAATACTCGTGGAGATCCTTGCACTGTAAACCCGTGGGACGCAGTAGATTTTGACCACTGATTGCTGGTGTTGTCATCGTACCTGAATCACTGGTTCTGTTCCTCTTATCACATGCTAGAGTGATTGTTAATATTTACTATATTCACTAGGAAAAGGTTATCCTGATGGGGCTACCGGCTGGTAGTAGTAATCAAAGAGGGTAGGATAAGCAGAAACTCGGCTTTCAGGGTGTTTGAGCAATCTCCAACCAGAATTAGGGGTTGAAGCTGCGCTTCCCGAATACGAGTGTTCAAGTGGCGCAACTAAAAAAACCCGAAATCCCTAGAAGTCGAAAATACATCATTTTTCATTCACTGTTACGATTTCGTACCGATTCAATAAATTTGGGAAACTTTGTATTCCCATAAGGGGATAATTGCAAAAGTTATTACCGGAGAACTCATGTTTTCAGGGAAATATTGTACTTCAAGCGAATGTCATAAAATCGAAAATTTCTAGAATGTCTGAAAATCTTAATGTGAATATTATTTTGAATAAACAAATGAATACTAGCATTAGAATATAAGAAGAAATTTGAAGTTATTTATAAATGTAAAATACTAGTGATTTCAGGTTTTTTTAGTTGCGCCACTTGAACACTCGTATTCGGGAAGCGCAGCCCCAACCCACTCGTAGCTGTGAGTAAGGGTGAGTACGAGAGTGCTGGTTTAGCGTTAACTGAGGTTTAGCTAACTGAGCGACCGCCATTTTTATCCGAACCATCCAACGTTAATTCCAAAAGTTAGCTAAACCTCAGTTAACGCTAAACCAGCACTCTCGTACTCACCCTAAGGCAGGGCGGACAACTCAGTCGGGGCCCGTCATCGTTTTTACCGACTGCCGATTGGACGCCCTCTCCTTTAGCGGTGAACTCCAGAAGCTACATGCGAGCGGCGGCTCGGTCGGTAAACGGGGAGCCCTCGAGAGTTGATCAGACAACTCGGGGAGTACCAGAGTACAGGTGACTTGGCCAGGTACTCTGGGTGACAGAGTACAAAGTGATTGGCTCAACGTTGGCTCCCTCTCAGAGTTCAAGTTTACTTTGAACGATTGAACGTATATTGTCAAGCAGGGTAAAGCTCCAACTGACCACACTTTTAGGAAATTTCCTCAGGAATCCAACGCCGTTGAGATTGAAGCAATAGCCCTCCTAGTTTTCGAGAAATCTTAAAAAAACTGAAGGCACCTCCAAATTGGCTAATTTCATTTCTGCTGTCCCGGGTAGATGGGCCTAGAAAAAATACTTACAGTCGGCTGCCGAGGCCCCAGATGCACTAGATCTTTAGGGAATTTCCTCTGAAATCCAACGCCGTTGAGATTGAAGCGATCGCCCTCCTAGTTTTCGAGATATCTTGAAAAAATTGAAGTCACCTCCAAATTGGCTAATTTAATTTCTGCT
>JAPYZM010000330.1:0-35619 GCA_030522845.1 Psyttalia concolor
AAGATGGCGGCCAGAGGAGGCACAGCGTCCTGAGGCGTTCCGTATATTTTTGGCGAAAAGCAAGGGAAAAACATGAAAATAAATACAATAAGTGAAACAGTAAGTGAATGATCATTGCCAGAGACGATTGCGTCATGAAATAACGAGCCATTCTGGTTAATTATGGCCACAGAGACAATTTTGGGACGTTAGGGGAGCGTCAGGGCAGGCAACAAAGACCACCTGGACCTGGCTAGTGGCGTCCCGACGCCGAAAGATGGAGACTCCTGGAGAATTCTGGACAATTGACGATAATTTTAATTATTATCTCCTATTTACTGCCTCTCCAGTTAATTAGACATCCAATTAGAGACCAAAACGAGTGGGGGGTGGACTGGCAATGGATTTTTTTTGTGATTTTGTGCCTCTGAAAATTGTGAAAGTGCTCTGGAAAGTTTTCCTCAGGGACTGCTCACCTCACCAGAGGGCGGTTCTAGTGTTTTTTTTTTTATTTAATTTTGAAAATATTGTGGAAGTGTGGACAAGTGAAAATTGTGAATTTAGTGGCTCAACTGGTGGTCAGGGGGTGGCAGTGAACGAGTTGGAGACCTGGAGGACGTCCTCGTCGGCGGCCAGTGTCAGCACCGGTGAGTCCCATTGTTTATTATTGACGTAAATATATGACTCTTGTTGTTCAATTGAGAATCGGAAAATTCCTGTCGTTAAGCCAACGATTTTTTAATCGGTCGGGGATTTTTCATTTTTTCCATTTCTTGGAATGAACAAATGAAGATCGGGCAATAAATAAATCATGGGCTAGAGCCCTGATGACGACTCTCGTTGCGCTCCCATTGTCCCCAATAATTCCTCGTCACCCCTGGCGAAAATAATATCAATATTTGGCGTGTTAATTTAGTCTACCCAAAATTTTATCCAATAACAACAATTAATCACTGTAGCCTCGGCTCTGGCGTTTTATACTGACCTTGAGGCTCATCAGGCGAGCCTGAAGTGGCTGGAAAAGTGGCAGACAGTAAAAACAAATGAATCCCCATTTTTTTTTTTCAATTTTCGCTTTATTTTCTCATCAACTTTGGTAAAAATAAACATAAATCGATAATAAAAATTTCACTGACGAAGAAAAAACGACAAACATCGTCTGACGTAGTACGAAATGGGGGTAAAATTAATTACAATTGCTGGATGATTTCTAATATACAATTTGTTAAAATAATCGTAAGTCTAGGGTAAAAAAAAAATTCCTCGTTCCGTTAGAACAAATTTTGGAATCGCAGATAATGAAAAGATTTTTTTTTACATAAATTTTTGTTGAATGAGGATCAATTGCCGGCATCAGCTGCTCGTTTTTAAGAAACTATTGATAAATCAATCGATTAAATAACGCTTAACTGTAGTAAACTACCTGGCCAACGAATTCTCGGGGGGGAAACATACGAAATTGGCCATTAACATTCTTCTAAAATCATTCAAGACTATTACAATTGATATAATACATTCTCCGTTGGAGAGAAAAGAACATTATTATTTTACAATTATATATAAATAAAAAGCACCTCGTGTTATTTCAATTTTGTTTTTTGTTTTTCTCATAAAAATAAAATATAAAATTGCGGTATAATATTAAACTAACGCGTAATGTTTTGATTTAAGACACGATTCAGGCACAATTGTTACATAATCTGGCTGCCGGCTTTTATCACGAGGGGTTTACAATTACTTTTTTTTTTTTTTGTACAATTTTTTCCCACGATTTTTTTAAAGAATACAATTTATTTCCCCCGATTATAAAAATTATATTTTAATACTCGACATAAAAAGCAACGAACGTTCAATAGAGAATTTTTTTTTTTAATGTCCTAGGGAATTTTTCCGCCGAGAATTCACTCACAATTCCCTAGAGAACTAGAAAATAAAATTAAAAAAAAAAAACAAAAATAAATCATTTCTTCTGGAATTATTTTTTTTTTGTAATGAAAATTTTAGCTATTTCGCTAGAAAATTCTCTAGACCCATGAGCTCCTGGGGAAAAAAATCCGCTAGGGTTTTTTGGAAAAATTGAAAATTGAAAAATTTTTACACATAATTTCTTCCATTTCTCTCGTTAATAACAACAACAAAAAAATCACTAGAAATTCGAAAACGTATACAACATAATTCGGAATTGTTCATCAACCCCTCGTCAATTAATGTCAATTAAATTAAGAATTAAAAATCATTCATTTTTTAATGAGTGATCGCATTTTACTAACACATTTATTCATAAAATTACGTTTACGTCTTTGCTCATTGTCAGCGTGAAGTGAATTGACACTGGCATTTAATGAAGATAATGACTCATTCTCGTCGAGTCCATCCCCACAGCTCCTAGCTTTAGATAATTTTTTAATATCCGAATTACCATTGTTCTCCAAATTAATTGGACACAATCTCACATTATCATCAATTTTTTCATTATTTTTATCACAGCAGTCAATTTTATCATCATCATCATCGTCAGATGATATTCTTGTGTGCTCCTCTTGTGCTATTTTACCTGTTTCATTACGAATTTGTCGATATTTCAGTCTTGGCACTGGCAATGGACACGACTCGCCCCCCTTATCGCGATCCTCCCCAGACCCTCCCCGCCCAATCTGTTCGAGGGGGACTTGAGTCTCTAGAATATTCCCATGGATCTCTCCAGTTCCGCCCTCCACCCCAGAATTTTTTCGCTCGGGATAACTCGACTCTCCACTTTTCCCCAGATGCTCACCTCCCCCTAGGGACTTTTCGCCCCTGAGGACAACGTGATTAATTTTCCCAGTGGCTAGGGACTTTCTCGAAGTGTCTGGTAATTTTTCTGCCGAAGACGCAGGGGAATTGGCGAATGTTCTGGGGACTATTCGGGGTTTTTCTTGGTCTAGGGATTTTTCAGAAGTCTCGGAGACTTTCTCGTGATTGTCATCGTCTAGGAGTCCGTCGAGACTCCTCGAGCGTGGTCGGGGTAGAGGGGGCGGCCGAGAGGCAAATATCCTCTCGATATTCCCTAGGTTCTCGGGCTCGTCCAACAGTTCTAGGGACTTTGATCGATTTGTCGGGGTTGGTGGATGTCTGGGGGGTCGCTTGGGAGCTGGATCCCTACCAGGGTGGGTGTGCACAAACTTGAGGCGCGGCGAAGTTGGCGGTATACTCATCAACCAGCCAGGACTCGAAGTCTTCCTCAGTCTAGAATAAAAATATTCCCCTCTTAATTATTGGCTCAGCTAGGGAAATTGTCAACATCTCTACGGTTGGGGGAGGGTGTAACGAGCTACAGATCATGCTAGGGAACACATTGAGAGTCATAACTGACTGACCTAGTATTGAATTTGTTTTTTTTTTATTTTATTCAATCGATCGCAGAAGCTTCAGTCTTCCTGACTCGTGCTGCATGTAATGAAAATATTTATATTATTTTCGTGATGGAGAGGTGGGACTGGGCGATAACGACATTCGATAGCCAAGAAAACAAACACCCCCTCCCCCTGAGAAAATCCAAATTTTCACTTGTTTTTGTCTGGAGGATTTTCTAGGGATTTTCTGGGGCGTTTTCCGAGTTTTCTAGGGGAAGTCTAGAGATACTCGAGAAATTGTCATGGCCTAGGGATTTTTTTACATAGTGAGGGCCTAGGGAATTTTGGCTAGAGATTTTCTGAAGCGCCACCTCCACTAGGGGTATTTTCCGAATATTTCAAAATAACTAAAATGTTTTTTAATTAGAATCAATCTCAATAATCGAATGGACTCTTCGGTATTTTTGGAATTTTTCGTGGCTATCGGTGGGGTCTACTCTAACCTCCGGATTCCCCCAGATCGATTCCCTGTATTATCGATAGATGGGATAATAACTAGGGGAGATAAATAAATACCTGTTGGGAATGGCTGTGGGGGGAGCCTCTAGTCAATCTCTGCCACCGGACGAGTCCTTGTCACTGCCGCGGCTCTCATTGCTGTGCATACGTTGGTAACTGGGTGGATGTCTCATGTTGGTACTGCCTGGTGTACTTGGAGTTGTCACTTCTTTTGATACCATTCCCCTGGTGACGCCGGGCATTGATGTCCCCGCTGGTAGTTCACCTCGCATAAACCTAGTGGAGATGTCAGATTAATCCTCACATCGACCTAGATTTTTTGTTGGAATAATTCCTCCACTTCGATCAAACAATATTCCAACCTCTCTAATTTGTCTACGCATGCGTCCTGGTAGTCGTGAATCCAGCGGACTCCGTTGAAGTGGCAGACCTGTCGCATATCCTCCGGCAATTCCTCCGGCTCGGGCCACTGGAAGTTGTCAATTATCGGAATGATGTTGCATTGGGATTGCAGAGCTGCGACAATCTCCTGATTGAAACAAAGAACAAAAATCAATTTTTTTATCCAGGGATTTTATGCTAGAGAATTCCTCCAATGGCTTCAATTACTCACCCTGTGCACCCAATCCTTGCACTCGTGATCACGACTACAACGATCCAATGCCTTTGGTGTAAGCACCAGCAAGAAGTGTTTGGCCTGTCTAATACTTTGCAACAAATTATTATCAAATTTGCCGGCCTCAAGTCTCTCAACATCAATGAACACTGAGAATCCCCTCAATTGGAGATGAACCTTGAGCAGGCTGGCCAACTGTGAGCCATTGCTCCGTCGATAACTGACAAAAACATCTAAACTTTTGTCTGGACTTTGATTTTCACACGAATTCAGCTGATTTTGCTGGCTATTCTTGATAGCCTCCATAATTCTAAGCCTATGAATACTGTTTGTAATGCCACACTCGGTAAGCAACTGATCCTCGGTGATGACTCTGATGTTTTCCCTATCAACGCCGGCATTGAGCATTCCATATGTGTAAATTGAAAACTCATTGCCAATACACTGGAGTAGAGAATTGAGATCACCATTGTCACGACTACTGTAATCCGCCATTCGTTTGAGATTTTGCAATTCACGGGTGAATCTTCTTCGTCTGATGCCATTTGTTAAGCCAATGTCCTCCTTGAGATTCTCCTCAGTTAGCTGGAGAAGTAAATCCCCATCGACACGACTCTCTACAAAATTGTCAGCATATTCAGTGAAGCCAATTTGCTTAACCCACTCCCTTACGTCCTCTGTACTCCAAAGCGGCACCTGCTGGCTCAACTTGTGCGGAATTTCTTCGCCAATAAGCCGCAACGCTTGCGCCGCATACTTGGAGGCAACGGCATTTGGACAACTGGCGACTTTCTTCAGGGGCTCAATAGCACCAATCTCCTTGAATATCTCTTCATTACCCTGTTGCTGTTTTATGCCGGCCTCCATGCAGAAATGGAATGCGGCAAGTGCGCGCGCCTCCTCGCGTTTTGATGACAAAACGGGGACAAGACGCTCGAGCCAGTGCTTTGATTGGCCGTGTGCATGCGCCAAGTTAGATTTAGCAAATTCATAGGGATTGTGGGAGGTGACAAAGGGCTCGACAAGATTGAGCGTTCCGCTCTTCTCTACTGCCGCCTCAATCTCCTTATTCGCTACAAGAACGGAAATTGCAAGACATGCGTAGTACTTGATATTGTCGTCATTGTGAAAGGCCAATGGAAATAGCCAGACTGGTACTTTACGCTTGATCATTTGCTCTTGATTCTCCGCACCGCCGTACAGCGACAAATTAGCCAACGCGCCCGCAACATGGCGGAGTGTGTCGACATCATTCTTCCGGCACTCGAACAGCACCGAATCTAGTCCGCCAAGGCGGATGACGTCACTGCAGGTTACCTCTGAGTGCTTGAAGAGGTGCTCGAGAATGCCGGTTCCAACGCGCGAGTGATCCACGGAATTTGTGTTCTTTATGCAGACGCATGCGCCGTTAACGACCTTCTCAAGGCCGTGCTCCACGACATGCGCACGATTTTCCGTTGTCAGACATTGTTCGAGTAGACGCGCGGAGGAGAACTGGAGCTCTTCGTCGGTGGCCATGCAGTTGGTGACGAGGAGATCGAGGAGGCCGCGTGTGCGGAGAGTATTGCAGAGGGTGTAGCCCAAATCGTGACCGTATGTCGGCACTGCCCATGCCTTGCGGATAATGTCGTTGACGCGGTTCAGGAGGAGCGGAGCGGTTGGGGATTTTGAGTTCTCGAGGGACTTTAGACGATCGACGAAGACGTCTAGGTAGACGGAGTATTTGGCGCGCGCTCGGTCGACGTCGGATTGCTTTGAGGAGGAGCAGAGGTGATCCAGATCGTCTAGCGGCATTGACAGGAGCTCCTCCTCTTGCGGACGTTTGCCGTTCATCAGCTGATTGACCGCACTTGCTGCGCTTATCATTGAGGACTTTGAGGTTACACCTTTGGCTATTGTTATTGAGGATTGGGAGGAGGACGCCATGTGCTTCTCGTGATTGTAAATACCGGAGGAGGTGACTGTTTGCCGCTGCTGCTGGGCTGCCATTGCTTTCTGAAATCAGGGGGGGACGCTCGTCAGGTGAATTGGGGACTTTTTAGTTGCGGATTGGCGGATGGAGGTCGCGGAGGTCGAGTCGCGGAGACGGCTAGCTCAAGCGGAAAGAGCACCCGATGCGCGTTCCGGAGGTCACGGGTTCGAATCCCGATCTGGGGTTATCCATTTTTTTTTTCAGTAAAAAATTTTCTTGGCAAGTTTAGGCTGAGGATAATCTCGGATCCCAACCTAACCTTTTCAAATCCTAATCAACGATTTCCTGTGACGTCACAAAAATGTGGAAGGCTATATAAATTCTCTTCGGTCATGGCTTCCGAGCTTCGGACGGAATTTCAGGGAGTGGTTGCTCCGGAATTTATCGGTGGTTCGCGGAATTGTTGATTGTGATGGAGATGGACAATGAACGGAGTCTAATTAATCAATAGCGAACGTTTAGTGATCATTGATTATGATTTGAGGACTTCGATCGACTGGGCTTGACTCGATAAAATTCTCGCGCCGCTCGAAGGAGGAAAATTTCGAGCGGATCTCACAATTGATTTAAAAAAAAATCGATATTTCGCGTCGCGTGCCCCATGAAAATTCCTAATAAACAATTCAAAATCGCGGTTCACTATTTACCATTGTCGAGTCCAAACTCCACTTTCTCATGCTCACCAGCTTCACTTCCTCTTCTCGCGGTTTATCAATAGCCACTGGCAGTCCGCTCATGCGTCGCGAATCGAATGCGAGGGTTTCGCGACGTGCTAATAGACCGCGAAACGTCAGAGAAAAACAGAAAAGAACTAGATAAACTGTTTAGACGAGAAGAAAAAAAAAATCGAAAATCAAACGACCGCGAACAACTGAGGAATTGACATTTCCTCGGGCGTTGTTCTCGCGTAACTGACCCGGGGATTGTTGAACAACCGCCAGGCGAGAAAAATTTCCCGGGGGGGGGAAATTATCGCGTCGGAGGTTGAAAATGGCAAATTTAAATTCCCCCTTTTTATACTTCTTCGAATGTGTGAATGAAGCCACAGTGAATTATCACCCAATTAACATTGCTCAGTCCTCCATTCGCGGCCAATATCATTCGTCAGATACTCATATCTTTTTATATAACTGCAGATAAGATACCTACAACCGGGGGAGACACGCATTCCCCCCGCTCGCAATCTCCTACGTTTATTGTTTTATTATTACATTCCTCTGGGGTTTACTGATTTGTCAATATATTTTTTTATTTAAACATTTCGCTTTTAATAATTACCTTTTCTGTACTGAAAGAGTCACTTTGTAATTTCATACTCGCTGCCGCGACATTATTGCTCTCTTGATGAGTCAAGTCACCGGTTTTTAGGCTTCTCTGCTCCTGAAAATAACAATTAACAAATTATTTGATGATCCAAGTGGGGGACTAGTCGCGGAAAAATTGTAAAAATAAAAATTTCATTTTGCGAAATGATTTTTCGGGCTTTTTTTCTTGGCGAATTAATCACGCGTACACGCGCGATCGTCACGTCGCGGAAAACAAGTGGAAAGGCTATATTTGAGCCGCTCGCGGATCGAGGGGATTACGAATAATTTGTTGTAATTATTTATTTATTTGATTCCCTTTTTTGGGGGGGAGGTTTGGGGTTCGCGGTCGCTCGGAAATTACCAAGTGCGCCCGCGAATGGGGAAATCCTTGCTGGGGACGTCTGTGCACTGGCCAGGGTGGACTCATTGCTACTGACTTAATGTTTGTGATTTTAAAACGATTTAAATGGAGCCGATCGCGCCAGGGAGAGTGGGACATGTGTCGAGTGCCAGGACTGGATGGGCGAATTGGGTGATGAGTAGTGGAGGCATCCGGATACCTCCCACTCTTCACTGGTGGTTATATTTATCGAGACTTTAGGTATTGGTAAACAGGATTTTTAATCCATTTTTCGCGATTTTATTTGGATAAATAAAAATTTTTTTCTGCTTCAAAAAAAAATTTTTTTTGCTTCAAAAATTTTTTTCGCTCTTCCGTTTTTGCTATTTTGTTTTAGAATAGAAGGAAAATTACGTTTTTTTAAGGATAATTAGAAAACATTCAAAACAATCGTTTTATTTTGGAAATTTTTTTTAATTCGAATTATTTTGCTTTTTTTAAGAAAATTATTGAGAATTGAAAAAATTGATAAAAATTTAAAAAATTGAAATTTTGATTGTGAAAATTGAAAATAATTTGGAGTGAAAGATTAAATTAAAATGGAAAATTCGTTGGAAGAGGAAACAAAATTTAATGAGAGAGGGAGAGGGAGAGGGGGATTTTCGAATTTTCTCGGAGAAAATGGAGGATTTAATTTGGAAAAATTTGGTGGGAGAAATTTTATTTACGAACCACAGTTGGATCACACGGACTTAATGACCTCCCGGTGGATTTGGGGTTGTTGGTGATATCCGGGAATAAACCCCGAGGTATTCGGGTGAATCTAGATCCCATGATCGCGAGTTAACTGTCGCCATTGGGGCGGAATGTTGGACTGCGGTTGAGAGGGTTGTTCTACGGTCTTTACTTGGGAGTGGGGAATTTTCTCATCGACCGGGGGACGACGGGGGTTGCCCGTCGCAACCCAGACGTGACTCACGTGGTCATTGATTTTTTCCGTTAATGGTTTTCCTGTTTTCTTGGAAAATACCCCATTTTTCATCTCATTTTTTTTCCTCCCAAGTGAAGGTGGGATTTTTTATTTAAAAATGAGGAAATTCGAGGGGATTGGAAATTTTAGAGGCGGAAAATTGGGGAAAAATTCCACTTCGCGAGAACTTTCCCCCGGAAAATTCCTCCAGTAGTTGAGGTAGAGCGGGAAAACTTGAGCGTGAAAATATTTGTTTTTGTGTAATTAAAAAAAATTGCTCAGTTAAATAATTTAATTATTTAATTTGAACAGAGAATTCTTGGATTTAAACTCTTGCTTTATTTGAATATTTATAAAAAATTAAATAATATTTGTACAATGAGGAAAGTCTTCAGGGAATGACCTTGACAATTTACTAAAATTTCGCCGATGATTTACAATGAATTTAATTAATTAATTAATTTATCTTCTTTACTCGAACAATTCATTCATGGTCTCCGGTATCCCAGAGCTTATTATAAATTACTCATGAGTGATTAATTAATAGTGCACAAGTGGAAAATAGTGGGGGGACATCGGGACGCGTACTTGCGTAATTAAAAAAAAAACATCCATACTTACTCGAGCTGCGGCGACGCTTTTCTCGGCGGAGACTCCGTCGACCTCGACTCGTGCACGTGCAGCAGTCGCTGCACTCTCTTCTTTATAAGAAACATCCCCAGCCTGAAGTGCGCGCATCTCCGCACTATTAGCTGTTGCCTTTTCTGCGCTGAATCCATCAGTGACGACCTTGAAAAAAAATCAAATGAATTTTCCGATTATTAAAAATTTCCCAAGCGAAATTATTTTCACAAAAACAAAAAATCCTCCTCGAGTTTTCGGAGAATATCTCCAAAACTAAGCGAGATACCAAAATTTTGGTAATCACTCGTTTTGTAGGTCTCATTTTCCTCTACAAAAAAGGTTCTGCGGAAAATTCCTCTATCTCTCATGTATTCCAATCTGTTGATTAAAATCTGATTGACAGTCGGCTAATTTGAAGTGATTGTGGGATTTTGATCTTATCCTCGAATCGAAAGACGAAATATTGACTAGGAGAGGATATATCAACTGAAGATGAACAGTTATAGACAAATTGTTGGCAGCATTGGAGAGTCTAGAGGTCGACCTTGACCGGTGTAGTAAAAAAAAATACCGATCACTCGTCACTCGACCGAATTTTTTTCCCACTCGAAAGATTTCTTAACAGTTGGACGACAATTTACCTTTGTCTTCGACGCACTCGTCATTTTTTTCTGCTCAAATTTCATTGTCTCCTGGCCACCGGTCAGGCCCATTGTCGACATGTTGATGGTTGGGGTTATACTGTGAAGATTGTTGAGGGGATTCAGGGTTCCCAGTTGTGTTGGCGAGCCGACTGTCAGAGTTCCGGGTCCTGAGACTGGTGGAGGTGTGTCGGGATCTGGAAACGTCACTAGGGGCTCGGGTAGATCGTCCTCTTCGGTAACACTTCCCTCTCTAGTGACAAAAGATCGTCAAAATAATTATTATAAAATTTTTGAGCTTTTTAATTTTTCAATTTTTTGAATTTTCAAAAAAAATGGCGCTTTTGGGCGCATGGGCGGGAGGGAGAGGGACGGGGATGCGCTCATTCGATAGAGCGGAAAATTTTACGTGGATTTAAAAAAAAAATCGCCAATTTTGGGGCCATAGGAGCTGAGATATCACGATAAATGTGAAAGGGATCTAGCGATCGATAAATGATCTATGATAATTGATGTGGAATTTTTAAAATGAAGTGCTCAAGTATAATGGATCGTATTTATTTAGTCTTATCTTTTTAGCTCAAGGTCAGCCGGGATATTTCATAGGAATATAAGAGGGCGGGCTTGATTCTTGGAATATGTTGATCAGTGATCTAGAATATTTAATTTAGGATTTTCTCGGGATCTAACAGAGCAAACTGATCAATCTTCTCACAAATTCTGTGGTAAATTGTAAGGACTATCGAATGAGTCTATCCCAATTGATCTATCCCAACGGGAGCCCAGAGATTCAGTGAGAAGCTGGAATATATCGATCCATGATCTATGAAATTTGATTTAGGATTTTCTCGGGCTCTAATTGAGTGAAATGGATAATTTTTTTTTTCATTCTGTAGAGAATTTTCTGATCTTTCGAATGGCCCTATTTTTATTACTCTAGCTTATGGAGAATTCAGGGAATTCCATTGACAGCGGAAAACAAGCGTTAAAAAGTGGAGGGAAAAAAGTTGCTTTTAGAATTGATAGAGAGTCATTTACCTGTCGACGAGGTTCTCCATGCTATTCCTAATTCTTGAAAATTTTGTCGATATATTCTTCATCTCGGAAATTCCTCTTTTGAGCTCGGTAAGATCACTCTTCATGGAGCTTGCTTTCATTTCACTCGACGACGATGATGTTAAAATCCTCTGGGAGGATTTAGCAACTCTACTGCTTGTTGTTGTACTGCTTGTGCTACTGCTGCTCTGACTCTGATTCAGCAACTGAGGAGGGGGGGTAGAAAAAATAGCGTCGGGTGGAGTGAATTTAGATGTTTGAGGTGGTTCTATTGGTTAACGTGGCCGACGCTTTTTTTTTTAATCTCAATTTTTGGGGCTATTTTCAAATCGTCGAGGAATTCTGAGTCATGGGGGGCCACTGGTGGGGGAGTTTTGGCAAATGCCAGACGAGTTGATGAGGAGCCAGAGCTCCTCAAGGTGGAGGACATCGTGAGGGATTTAATTAGTCAGGAAAAATTATGATTTCTCGGGGAAATTATGACTTTTTGGATAATTGAAGAGCCAGAAAATTTTTTTCATTTTTCCCAGCTGATCCTCAAAATACATGTCATTAATATCGATTTATCTCGATAATGGTCGGTCGTACTGGAAAATGTCATAAGAACGTTTTTCTTGCCCATTAAATTTTCTACAAAAAATGTTTATTCACTTTTTATCCTAGAATTCATCGGTATCGAGATAATCCAGGGGATGTTAGCCCAAGGTTTTTTTGTTGATGACGAGAATTACCCGAATTTTGGCTAGTCGAAGGAAATTAATGGATTCCATGGAATTCCCAGGCGACGAGTCATTCAGGTGACAAGAGTAATCCCAGAGTTGATGACGTTTAACTATTTTTGAATTTTATGTCACAGTTTTGAGTTCACGAGAACTAGGGTATTTTTGGAAAGTTCAGGTTTAATTTCTGATAAAATTCCGGACAATTTGGATTCTTCGGCTTTTGCGGGGGCGGCTGGGACGAGTGAAAGAGGCAGATTGAGGGGGGTGGAGGGGCAGGGAATTCCCGGAAATTCCTCCATATCTAGTGATAACAGGGACTTGTCGGTTTTTGAGTGATTTATGGAGGGAGATAAGAAAATTGATTGATAATGAGGTTTCGTGAGAAGGTATCGGCGTACCTGACATAAAAAAATATCGCAAACAAATTTCGACTGTCGGGTAATTTAAAACTCATTTGGAGTATTCTCAAAATATTTGGATTAATTACATTTTTGACGAAAAATTGACCAATTACTTTTTTTTAAAAAGGCGGGCAAATTGTGGAAAAATCCCATTACGACGAATTTTAATATACTAATATAATATTTAAATTATATTAATAATACGGATTATTGGTATTATCAAAAATGACAATAATTGTCATTACCTATGATGAAAATTATTTTTTAATTATTGGCAAATTAGATTTTTTGGAATTCATCGGGAGAAATTTTTTTTGCGGTTTCGAAAAAAAATTCTAGTCGACTCTAGACGTCCTCCGGTCGTCTCGAAATCCCCAAAAAGGGCCCAAATTTATCGGGGGAGCCAAGGGAATTTTATTTATGGGGCTAACTCCAATAGTTTTTGAGTTTTTGTCGAAAAACCAAATTTATTATAATTGAGTAATAATTATTGTAATTGACTCATTAAAAATTCGTTAATAAGTCTACAATTTTTATGGCTTTTCAATTGGTATTTGAAGAATTCTAGGGATTTTTTTTTTATGGCAGGGAGGGTTGTGGGGAATTTTCGCGTCTAGTTTTTTTTTTTTTACCTGCGAAGAACTGGAGACTTGCGGCAGATGATGCGATCTCCCGCTGACCAAATGATTTTTCTTCTGAAAATTCTCCATCACTGCCTGCATATCGCCGTTCTCAGTGTCCGCGGGAAATTCTGACATCTGAAAAATAATAATAATAGTGACAAATGGAGTCGGGGATTTAATGAGCGTATTGGGAGCCCACGCAGAAATGTAACAGCTGATGGTAATGAGCGATTGGTAATTAAAGTAATAAGTTAAAATTTGTTTTCTTTTGTCGGATGAAGAAATTACTGGTGAGTGTAGCTCTTGTCCCATTTTTTATTCATGTCGTCTGATAAATTTATTTAATTATTCTGACGCATGAAAAATAAAATATGGATAATGTGCTGACGTACGACCATATCCACAAATCTATCTCGTCCGGTGGTTTTCTTTTTTTTTTCTTTTTTTTTTTTTAAACGCTAGATTAATTAGCACTTGCGTCTGTAAAGTGGGTCAACGGTCGCGTGTACATTCCTCACGAAAATAACGAGAAACGAATACTCGAGAGGGCCCATCGGGGCTCAAAAATTGAAAATAAAAATAGCGCGAGAAAATTCGCGGGAAAAATTCGTCAGGCGATAAAAAAAAATAGAATTCCGTGGAATTAAATTTTTTTTTGAGATATTGTAAATAAATTTTGATAGTTTAGAATGCGTGGGGGGAAAGTCGCGGAAAATTTCCTCCTCGTCTGTAGGAAATTGGGCCGCAGATCGGCGGGGGAAAAAAAATTGTCAGGGGGAAGTTTGGGAAAATAAATTGTTATAAAAAAAATTTCCAATCTCTCCGTGGACGAAGCACGTCACAGGCGGTCAGACGTGTCTCTCGCCCACGCGTGACCCCTTCCCACTTGGAATAAAAAAATCATTTGCCCGAGTACAATCTCACGAACAATTTTTTTTTTTTCTTTTCATTGACATTCATCAGAAAGTGGGGCTAGGGAGGGGGGGAGTGTGTGTGACGCAGGTTAAAATACCGCATAAATTATCCAACAACCGGGGATACCGATATTCTAGGCTATTTGTTATTAACAAATAGAGCGCCAATTTTATTGAGCTGAGGGGGAAATATTTTAAAAAATTAATTGTCCGGAAAAATTTCGATCTGAATTTTTGGTATCAAAAGAAAATTCCTCGTTGGAAGTTAATTAAATTGATTAATCGTTTGGTTATTTATTTACAACAATTTTCTTTTATTAATTGTTTTGGTAGATTTATCGGTCAAAAAATTTGCGAATTGTCCGGCTAAACTGCCTCTGAATTTGACAAAAACTATCGAAAGGGGATTATTTAATTATTGCAAGTAATTATTTTTTAATTTTTTTATAGATCCCTCGCTCTTGAATAAATAATTAAATTCTTTTGCAATATGAGAAAATTGTTGTTTCTGGAGGTTTAAAAAAAAATTGCTATTGCAAATAATCGTTTAATTGTTTTTTTATTTTGAAAATGTGTCTTATAAATTTTTTTTTTAAGTGGATTATTCAATTTTTCGGGGGGTAATTCTCTTGACATTTCGATACGAGATAAGTAATTAATTTTCGGCGTAATTGAAGGTTTATAAAGACGTAAACAATCGAGCCCTTACAAATTGTGACTCCCTCTTTTTTACGGGCGATAAAAAATTGTTTAAAAAATCGTCAAATTAATGAGAAATGTAAACGTTATTTCTTCACGTCATGGGAGCCTGCCCACCCAAGGCAAAACGACGGCCTTTATTTTCACTCGAGCCGCTGGTGGTATAAAACACATTTCGAAAATGGGGAAATTCAGTCGTAAAAAATTTATCTGCTGTTTACATACAGAAATTTAAATACCTTAGAAACTGTGGACGATCTGGGAATGAAAGTTTAGGCATTTGAAAACGCGAGAAATTTTTCGGGGAATTTTTTTCTTTTTTTTTTTCTTTGGAAAATTTCCAAAAAATTAATTTTAATTCCGAAATTTCGGAGGATAAAATGCGACACATTTTTTAATTTATTTCTGGGGTGTCCATTGACCCCGTGTAGAGTCTGTCAGTCTTCCAACGAATTTTAGAAACTCAAAAACAGTTTAAAAAAAAAATAAGAATTTTTTTTTTAATGGAAAATTTGGACGTTAGTGAAAAAATTTTTTTTGAGCAAATTAAATTGAAAAAAAATTACTTTCCTTACCATTGAGTCTTCTGGGGTAGTTCTGGACCCCATAGAATCAATTTTTTGAACCGATATCTGCATTAATTCTCAGTAGAGTAATATTTTTTGAAAAAGTACACTTAAAAATTTTTTCAAGTCAATTTATTTCGCAACGAAATTGATAAATCAATAAATTAATTTTTTATTCAACAATTCAATGAATAAATCATCAAAGAATTAAAAAAAATCTGTGATTTTATCGATTTCTGTCGAAAAAACAATTTTCCCAAGAATAAAAAAAAACCAAACGTCGAAAAAAAATTTTTTAATTATAAACAATTTCACAAAAAAAATGTTCAATGTCACAGTTGACTGTCTCACTCCACTGGCAATTAAAAAATACCGGGGTCTGGTCTTCGCTCGCGGAAAACTCCGAAGGAAAAAAAAAACAATTGAAAAAAAAAATTTTTAATTGACGAAAAAAAATTGAAAAGTTATTTTTCAAAAAAAAAACTGTCAAAAAAATTTTTTAACTGTCACTGTTGAGTGCCTCGGTACGCACGAACCTTGACACACTTCCGGATGCTGTCCCCCAGTCCCTTTGTGCGTGCATCCCCTTCCCCCCCTCCTCCTCCTCTCGGCCAGTCAAAACAATTTTCCGGCAGTCCCGGTGGAGGGAGATTTTCCGTTTACGGGGAAAATGAGCCGCATCCGGGGGAGGTTAGGATCACTTATCTCCGCGAAAACGTGCGAATTCGTTGGTTTTGTGGTCAGGGGGTGCGGGGGAGGGGTTAATAACGCGATAAAATCGATCCGACTGGCAATGCGACACTGAAAACACTGGGCGCGTGTTTGTCCGTCGATTTACTCCCACCCTTTTTTCATCTGTTGTATTTTTTTTTCCCCTGTCAACTCACGATGCGCGCGCCTCTCTCCACGTGGCGGTGAGACACGCAAGTTTGGATTAGGTAATAGTCGCGGTCGTGAGGAGTGGGGGGGGTAACGAGTGATTATTCGAATGGTAATTTCGTTTTTTTTACTCAATTTTGATTTTTTCGCGACGGAAAATAATTTTTTGCGGGCCGAAATTACATTCAAATGGGTACAAAAATTATTGCACTTAAATCACTTGTTATTAAATTTTTGCTCCAATTTTTTTGGTAAATTTTTTCATGTAATTTTTTTTTAAATGGCATCTGTCGGAAATTTTTACGATAGTCCGGGGACAATTGTCGGTTTATTTTTGGAATGATGAAAAAATATACAGATCTACGAATTAATTTTTTATAAATAAAAATTTATTAAAATTCTTTCGTTCTTTCGCTTCTGAATTAATTTCTCGATTTTTACATTTTTCGGTAAATTAGAAATAAAAATCAAATTTCCATTTTAATTAGGGGCTCCCCAAAAAATCGTAGAAAAATTCTCAGGACATTCTATACTGAGAAAAAAAAACTTCTTCTACCAAGTAAATTTATTAACGGGAAGAAAATTTTGTTACTTAGAGGAAATAAATCGACTTTTATCTATTTAAGTCTAGAAAACAATAACTTCTGAAAAATAACTATTTATTCTCTCGCATGCCATGAGCTCTCTCAACCCACAGTCACTCACGATGTCACTCCAGTTTAGTAAGCAATTTGACATAATCGTATTTTATTTTGAGCGGGACATGTTTACTGGATGACTAGAAGATTTTTGTTTTGCGTAAACCTAACCGTTATTACTACAACCTTCAGCAGGTACAGATGAACAAGGGATAGAGTCTGGTAATCAATTCTTGTGGATGAATAAATTTCGATTATTCTGAATATCTACATTCTCAACTTTATAAAATTTACCGAGAGCCAGAAATTTACTTGACTGAAACTCGTGTTATCTAAAGAGAAAACAATTTTCTGGAGACAAGAATTTTTTATTCCGTCGATATATCGACGCCAAAAACTGATGAAATTAAAAAATAAAATACTCAAATTTGCGAATTAATTATTTTTCAATTGAAACGAAAAACAAATCCCCCATCTCTTCACTCCCCAAATTACTCGCGCCTTTACCTCCTCAGATTGAGATGAAATTTCTTAGAGAGTAATTAAAAAATTGTAGGGGAAAAAAAAATTATTCAAAAATGACGATTTTTGTTTCAATTGAGAATAAAACGCGTTGGCCTTTGGAACGGACAATGTGGAATGCCGTTCGGTTGGTATGCAATGAAAGGGAACGAGGAGATGAGCCGAAGACGCCTGTTTTCACGGCAAAAGCGGTCGGCAAAAAAAAATCCCCCCCTCCCCACCGGAAACAAATTTTTCCCCAATAAAAAAATATAAAACTATTAAAATTCGACTCCAAAAGCTCCTCGCCCTCAATGGTCCCAGAATTTCTAAAATCGTCGGCTCCTTACCAAAAAAAAAATCCGCGAAATTCCGATCAGTCGATCGATAAATCGATCAAATATCGCAAATGAGACAAATAACTTACGGGTTTAAAGAATTCCCGCCTCAGTCTGTGTACCCGGCGCCCGTGGGCGGCCCCCTCCATCTCTTTCATTCATCCAATCCCGGGGAAACTGTCTAATTGGGGACTGAATAACGATAAATACCACTTTTTAGTCCCCCCCCCCAATCAATCGATCAGTTCCTCATCAGTAAAAAATTCGCGATAAATCAGTAATTCCGATCACTTACACCGGAAACCCGGCAACTTCCGGTGGGAAGTCACGTCACTTTCACTACAAAAAAATAAATTAAAATAACGCGACCAATGGCTAATTGGCTAATTAATTGGGAATTGAATTTTGAGCGGCGATTTTCGCGTTTTCTTTCGGTGGTTTTTTTTTTTCTTTTGGCTTTTCCTCGCCGGAAATTGTTCCAGATTTTTCCTCACCGGTTTTTATCGGGCCTGAGACGGGGGATACGTACGATCGCGGCGGCTGGTATCGGCCGACTGACGGTGGAATCAGCTGTGATCGGGGATAATAAATTCCTCCCGCGAGTGATGATTCACTGGCTCGTTTATCGCGCGAAAAAAAAAAGAGAGAGAGAGAGGAAAGTGAGAAAATTTTGTAATGAGTGTAGGTGCCTGGGGACTTTAAGTAATACCGGAAGTGGAATCATCGGATACGATGACACTCTCGCTGGTGGGATCGGCTTATCTGATAACAGATTTTCGTCATCAATTTTTGGGTTTTCATTCGCCCGAGGCGACAATCGATTGATTTACCGGTCGATATTCCCGTCTGACGGAAATTCTATTTTTAGAAAATCGCCAGTTGGGGTCGCTCGCGATTTCCAAGGGAGGCTCACTTTCAAATTTTTTTTTTCGCGACATTAATTAATTAACAATCAACAATTAATGACACTCGCGAAAATTTTTTTTTATTTGGGAAAATTGAGTGGGGCAAAATCTGCCATTTTTTAGTAATTTTCCGGTTGGTTTTGAGATCATTAATTAATTATTCGTTATTATAAAATTGATTATGGATTATATAATAAAAAAATTATTATATAATCAATTAATTAATGTGTGATTGAATTTTTAATTAGTCTCTCTCCACTCGCGACGACTTTCTTGCCAGAAAAATTCTGATCGTATTAAAAATATAATAAATTAAGAATACATATTCATTAATTAATTAATTTGTATTTTTTTAATTATTCTGTGATTAATTAATCATCGTAATCGATAATCATTATTTATTTACTATTGCGTCATTATGTATAGCGGAAGTAATTATAATCATGATTCACCGCTCGCATTCATTAATTCAGTTAATAATTAATGAAAAATATTCCGCGGAAAACTCGTTTTTTTTGCTCTCTCTCTTTTTTAAGGAGCAACAGTTGCCCCACTTTCCGGCCAGAAGTTCGCGACAAAAATAGAAAAAAAAAAAACAAGTCATTAATTGATAATTATAAACGATAATGATTGTTTATTTATTTTCGGGTAATTAATTATCCGGAGAAGTAATTGTTATCAATCGCGGGTGACAGAGTCAGGAGAACGCGGTTTATTTAATTTTTTTTTTGTCGCTTGTTCAATTATATTTAGCGGGGATTTTTTTTTTAAGACAGAAAAAAATATTTCAATTGAATAACATGAACTGGCGGATCGTCGGGTGTCAATTCGTCACCCGACGATCGAGTGACTCACGCCCGTCTCTCGCGTTTGCTCCGGAGACCTCCTCCCGTTCACCTCCTCCTCCTCCTCCTCATCTCTATCGCCTTTTGACGCTCCTCCTGACGTAGTTGTATTCAATTTGTTATTTTTTTTCCTCACTCCCATTCTCCTTCTTTCCCTCACCAAGTTCACGGCACGAATGATTGGTTTTACTTGGAAACAATCGGCGAGTCATTCAGAAATTCTTCTCTGTTTATGGTAATGTGGAGTAGAAAGTCAAAAAAAAAATGCGAATGCCGGTCTAAGTAAAAAGAAAACAAATTCTTAATAAAAGAACAGGAAATTATGATTTTTTTTGTTGTGATCAGTTTCCCAGGGTTTTTGGAAAACATACCAGGCGAAAGGTGGAAATTTTTCCAATCAAATCCCCCGGTTTTTACCCTATTTACATAATTTTTTTATGTAACAATTGAATTGAATCGAATTAACACGAACGATTTAAAAAGTCGATACTGAATCTTTGGAGAATATCTCGATAGCCGTTCGATCCATTTCCATGATTTTCGTATCAAAATGGAGGGCACGAAATTCAGCACAAAATGGCCGGCCGTGGCTGGCGATTGGTCGGCTAGTTTGGCGGGAAGAGGCCGCGGAATTCAAAATGACGGAGGGAAAAATTAGTCGCGATTTGCATTTTAACACTCGCTGTGTACATTCACTTCGTTATTGTCGCCCTTATCATCAATTGCAATCACGTATCGAGCGGTTACGCGTACCAAAGTATTCGCGTAATATCGTAGAATCGAGTGGGGCCCCTCCCTGCCGCGTCAAACGGCCCATTATCTGCGCTTGTGTGTGTGTGTGTATGTGTTTGCGAGCGTGTCTTTCTGAGTGCAGAATGAATTTACGATAAGAGAATACCAGAGAGTGAATCATCAACGCGCGGGATACCCTCGCGTAACCCATCTTTAAACTCGATTATTTTATTTCTTTTTCTCGGAGATCCACAGCGCTGAATCATAAACTCGTCTTCAGGATGAGGAACGAGGAAAAGGTGGAATTCAATTCTACTGGGCTCATCTTCCTGTTACGACATTTTTCAAATTCAGTATTTGTTTGTCCGGGATTTTAAATTCAACGAATGAATAATTTTTTTTTTTCTGTGAAAAATCGCGTTTTCAAGCTATTTTTAAATAATCGTTAGGGCATTTGTCAATTTCGATAATAAATTTTCAATTTTGGAATTTTTATCTTCAGATAGAGTGAGGAAAAAATCGAAAAATCAATCGAATCAAAAGACAAATTAAAAAATAATCAATACCGATTTTTTTTTTCGTAATTATCTTTCTTTCAAATATTTTTTTAAACTCTGAAGTGTTTCATTTTCGCCGGCGAGAAAAAAAATTTATTAAAAAATGCCTCAAATTCCTGATGACTCAGTCGCATTCCTCGGCCCTGCGGCCCTTCGCGGATGTTAATTATATTCTCAGAATTGGTTTTTGTGAATGAAGCTATCCTCTCTTCTCTTACTCCTCTCGTTGCCGGGAATCTAATTGTTGATTTAACCTTTGATTGGTGAAATTTTTCGAGAAATAAAATGATTGCGGTTTAAGAAGAGCCCGGGGGGGAGGGGCGGTGGATGAATGAACGACCGGATGAATGAAAACGTGATTCATTGGGTGACTCGAGGAGGAGGGGAAGGAGGCAGACAGGAAGTGCAAGGACGCGCGTAATAATTTTTTGCTCGGTTTCCGGAGTCGATAAATACCGTGGAGAAAGTTGTTAATCATTGAGACTATTTATAAATGTGGATTAATTGTGGGATCTTTTGCGGGGGGAAGGGGGAATGACTGACGTTGGGTAATTAGTGACGGCTGAAGTGGTTAGAATTTTTTTGAAATAATTTTAATGACTTTTTTTTTAAAGTGCTGTTGATATTTTGAAACGAGAAAGCGAATAAATTTCACTTTTCGCGGATATGATGAGGTGGACTTCAGGAGGTAGTTTATAAACATTTTAACTGATCGGAATTATTTTTTTTATCGGTTGTTGATGAATTTCAGCTCAATTATCGGTCGGTTTGGGCGATTTGGATGTTGAGAGGATTGAGTTTTTTGGGGATTAGACGGGAACGGCTGATGCGTTTTCTATTTACGATGTGGCATTTTAAAGTATATGAAATCCGTCAGAAGATAGGATTAGGAGTAATTTAATCCCTCGTACCACCACCTTAGATAAGCAGTTAGAACGAAAAACAAGAAAAGTTCCTTTTGCGCTGAAACTCGGGAAATCGGTCTCCTCATTTTCCAGCATTTCTAGCAAACTATTGATTCAATCTGGCCTTTCAACCCCTTATTTTGAAGCTTATGAAATTCCCCGTTAAACGCCTCATCATACGTCCAATTCCCTTGGAAAATCTCTAGACCGCGACCGATTGAAAAACGCCAAAAACTTGACGAAAATGAAAGAACCTCGGAAAAATTCGTACCTACTTTTTACCAAATGCACCAAAAAATATGGGTCACAGTCCAGATTTTTTAATCTCCCATCAAAGTCCAGGAAATTCAGCACCAAATGCGCTGTTGATAGCTCCATTTCCGCCAATATTTCCCAAAAATCTGAATCGCTTAACATAAGCCTGCACGCGAAAAAGAATCCGCTTGTTATTGTTTATGATGCCATTTCCATATCTAACCGAGATTCCACGCTAGACGTGCTGACCTCGTGTCGACGCATGTGTCAAGAACTAAGGGGAACAGTTGAATAAAAAAAAAGAAGAAAAAAAAATCATATGTGTATGTATCAGTTTTAAGTGCAAGTCGGCAGCCTTTGATCCACTTTGTCTCGTTCTCTCATGTCTAACGATCAAGTTAACCATCAAACATTAGTTATTTACTTTTGTTTTTGTTTTTTTTTTCTACATCGCGTGCGCCCATTACGAGACCTTAAGAGTGTGTGACGAGATTAGGTCCCGGATGAGAGGGTAATTTCAGATAAGACAGATGTTATGATTTTTATTGAATTACTTTGGGATTTTTTTCAATCGGGGAGGAGAATGTAAAGTGCATTGAGATGATGGACTTCCATTGGAATTAATGTAAATACTTGGGACTTGGCAGTCTTCAAGTGAAGTGATATTTTTTTTTAGTACATCTGACCCCTACGTTAAGCTATCTCATTACTGACCCCCCACGTTAATTATGCAATTAATTTGGGAATTTCAGCGGAAAATTTTTGCCGTTAATTGTCGGAAAGTGGGCGATATCTCGATAACCAGCGGTCAGAATTCGATAATTTTTTTTTCATTCGAAAGCTCAGAAAATTTCCAATCTATTGCACTATTGATAAACCCGTTTTGCCCCGTTATGGAATTTAGGGAGTCGTTTTTTTTCTCGCAAAAAAATGCGAAAAATTGCGCATTTTGTTTGTTTTTGTAAATTTTTCAATTTTTCGAGAGAAATTGAGCAGTTTCCGGTACTTGCTGTGATCCAATTGATCCATCAGATGGGGTCGTACACGACAAAATTAAAAGAGCGCATGTGCCAGACTCGTGCGCGCTCCGTGGATTGAAGACATCCGGTCTTGCGCCGATTCTTTTTTTTTTTGTTTCCATTGTTACATATTCGGAATGTCGACATAACATTACAGAAAAAAAAACATTTTAATATGAAAACAAAATACGATAATTATTCTTAATAATTATTGATATTTATTGCGCTCTATTTTATTTTGTTTTTGGATTTTTTTGGATTTTTTACATATTTGACTCATTGATAAAAATTCATCGTGGATAATAAATTACGAAAAATTGATAATGATAATGATATTAATGTGGCCATTTGTATCTGGTCAATCGATGAAATATTTCGATCGGCGATTGGCTTTTTCATCTGCAATTATAATTACTCGAGAGCTGGGAACTCTTCCTAGTTCTATAGTGGTGACTATTAATAAAACCTCTGGACCTAGATTTTCGAGTGGTCGAGCGATAGGGGGGCAATATGGGGCCCATCAAGACTGATGCATGTCCTGCGTCACAGCTTCAATTACCGAGGAATTTATCATGAATTATTTGTCGCAAAAATTGAGATCCGAGACATTAATTTTCAATCAAAAATTGAACTCAAATCGTCAATCGCTCGGTAAAATTTCGTATACCCTCGGAAAAATTTACAGACACATTC
The DNA here is from genome assembly GCA_030522845.1 of Psyttalia concolor. Taxonomy (NCBI): domain Eukaryota; kingdom Metazoa; phylum Arthropoda; class Insecta; order Hymenoptera; family Braconidae; genus Psyttalia; species Psyttalia concolor. The sequence continues at coordinate 23,549 of JAPYZM010000330.1, forward strand.
AAATAAATTATTATTGGGTAAACAAACTTAAGAGAGACTAATGGGGAAAAAAAATTATTTCTGCTGAATTATTTTCTTGGGCGAAGACGTTGATTTTTCAACTGATTATTTTCTCAGACCAGTCATTGTCTGGTGGTTCTCAGTTTGAAAAAATAAAAGAAAAAAATTTATGGAAAATCGGGCTTTTCCGACACAGAATCGGTTATGCTTCGGAGAAATCAATTGGCACACACGTTACACCTATCCCCCCTCCCTCCTCCCTCCTCTGATACGGCTGGTCAAGAGAGAATTTAAAAAATACCGCGAGAATAAGAACTGGCGACGCGCCAGCGGTTTCAGGAATTCGTTTAACGCGAAAAAGTGAAAATAAGATTGAGAGAATTGTTGTGTCAAGTAGGAAGAACTTTTGTAAAAATAACACTTGAGTATTTTAATTTATTTATTTATTATTCACCAACTGGTTTTGTTTTTCGGAGTTTTCTAGATTTGTTTTTTTAAATTCATCAGTTGTTCAATTTTTTTAAACAATTTTTGGTTAAAACAAACACATTTTTTTTTACTCATACGATTATTTATACATAACAAATTAATTTGTAACAAAATTTATGATTATTATTTAAAAGTGAAGAGGAAAAAAAATTTTTAGAGTATAAAAAAAAATTGCCGAATCTCAGTGGAATAATTTCTCCGTCAGTGTTGAAAAAAATATTCCTAATTACCTCCGCATGGAGTCCAGAGAAAAAATTCCTCCTCGGTGTAGGATTGTACGTGGACATGATGACCTTGTTGACCACCATCATCACGTGTAACCAGTATTCGAAAGAGCTCCAAGAATAAAATAAAAAATAAGATAAAACAACAACAACAAAAAAAAAAAGGAACTCTCTCCGATTCACCAAACGACTTTCCCGAATCCTGAATCGCCGAGCATTCGCGGATTGGCCGCCCCGTCACTGGGACCCCCGTGTCCTTCACAAGAACTCGGAATTCCCGGATGCACACACGTCGAACAAACAAGTACGAGTAGGAATAAATAAACAAGGTGTAGCCGTTTTCACGTCTCCACTGCCCTCTATTTTTACCACATTTGAAAGTTTTAACGCGACAGACGCGCAACAACTGAGCGACTGAGCGCTCGCGCAGGCTCTGACTGCAGTTATACATCCCCACTATTGCACACCTCCTCCCCCCCCCCCCCCCCAAGTCACCCCCTCCACCGCCCCCTCGGTAACATCCCATTGACCCAAACCGTGACCTTCCAACCCAGAAAAATAATTCAAAGTGCTGAAAGTAATTTTTTTTCCACTGCCGGCGTCGATGGATCGCGATGGGATTATTTTGGGGACTTGTCGAGAAAATATTCATACATTTACGTCGCGCGATAGCCGTCTTGAAAATGTAATTTTATCGCTTCGCGTGCGCAAAAGCCAATTTTTCGGACACTGGGGTGAAAAGAAATTTTCGACACTCGCGGGAAAAATCAGTTTTTAGGTGTGGGACTGTAACACTCGCCTTCAGCTCGGGCTGTCAACCTTCCATGAAACAAAAAACACTTTTCCACTGTCGTATCGAAATATATCATTTCGAAACTCCTCAGAGTGCGTAAAGTGGTCGTTTTACACTCGAGTGAATGTTTCTTTTCCACGCGTCAGGATAAAAAAATTTATCTGCCTGGAGAATTTACTTTTATCCCTCTGTGTGCGGAAAATTTCCTTTTACACGCATTCGGATAAAAAACAGTTTTCGATACTCGCGGAAAAAGTATTTTTTTGACTCGTGGGATTATATCACTCGTCTTCAACTCGAGTTGTAAACCTCCCAGGGATCAAAAAACACTTTTCCGCAATCGTATTGAAATATATAATTTCGGCATGGCTTGGAGTGCGTAAAATTGTCTTTTTATGCCCGACCAAATGTCCCTTTTCCGCACATTATGATAAAAAAAATCGTTCGCTACCTGTTGAAGGAAAAAAATTTTTTTTTTACTTGTGGGGTCATATAAATTGCCTCATCCTTCCGTAATTGTTGATAAAAAAAATTCTCCCTCATTGACTTCACCGCGAGCGCGAGGGAATTTTTTTGCAAAATTGAGGATGACATTTCTCTCATTTTTTGAGTTTATTACGTGAAAAAAAATGTTGTTGATGCTCACATAGTTTTGTATTATTTATAATAAAAATGAAGAATTATCGCGTCTGGAATCTCAATGTGACCTTGTTCCACGGCCTCATGTGGTAAAATGGTCGATTAATAAAGGTGGATAGGGGGCAGGGGGGGGAAGTGAAGGACTAAAATGTGGAAAAAAAAATTTCAAGACAAAGGCGGAATGTAACAGCTTGATTGATGCTAGTCAGTCTCGCTCACTCTTTTTCACTCGTGTCTCACCATTTGTTTATTTGTCCTCTGGTTTTTGCATCATGGGAGTTATTGTGCAATTGTTTGCGTAATATCACTCTAGACATGAGTGAAGATGTCCCGAATTTGCAAAAAAATTGGCTATTTTTGGAATTTGTGATTTTTTCTTTTTTAATATTTCGTAACTCAATATTTATTCATCGAAAAAAATGCGCGGGTCGGGGAGTTCTTTTTGCAATGGCTTTTATAGTTTTTTATAAAATTTTGTATTAATAAATGGACAATTTAGGATTTTCCACGAATTCCTCGTCATAATAATCCTCTGCCTCTTCTCTCGCGTCGAAAAATTCGTCGTAAGTGTCGTCGACGAGGACTAAATCGGGATTATAATCGTGAGCGCCCTCGGGAAAGAAAAAATCGCGGATCTCGTTAACTTTTTCCTCGTCCTCTTCGATTTCGAGAGGATTACTCCCCGCAAATGATAGAAATGTTTCTTCGTCGACTCGACGGATGACGAATAAAAAAATTTCGTTCCCAGTTTTCGTGTGGATCTAGGAATTAAAGAAAAAAATTGGAAAACAATTTTTTACTCAAAAAATTCGAAACAGAAACTGAAAATAAAAAATTAATGGGAAATCGATCGATCGAACCTTGTCGATGAAATTCTCGGGGTCCGATGCAATTCGTCTCGCCCTCCAGTCATTGAATTCAAATACTCCGAAATTCTCGATAATCTCCAAAAATTGATTGTACAAATCCAGAACAATTTTCGCCTGAGTTGCGTCAAATTTGAATGCGCAGAGGGGGGCGAGCTTGACTGGCTCTTCGTAGGGATGGGACTTCTCCAAGTACGCCGAGAAGAGGGTTTTGTATATGTGAACTTTATTTCTAGCCTAAAGCAGCAAACGAGAGAATCTATAAATAACCGAATTTTTTTTGTGTCATAAAAATGAACTTTTTCGGCCTGGGCAGTAAAATTTGATTTTATCCTCATTAAAAAAAAAATTGTAGAATGTCTGGTAAAAATGGCAAGGAGGCATCAACTGAAGTCACTGATGATCATAAACTGAATTTACGGACGAGGTAAAAAAAAATCACTTTTACAGCCGAGGCTAAAAAATTGACTTTTCGGTCTTCCTCAAACATTTCCTCGAAAATATTTAATTTACTTGTGGTGGGTAGAAAACGGCGGGATACACCACGTCTCTCGCCTCGTCCTCTTCCTCCTCCTGCTCGTCTCCATTCTTTCTAATCTCCAATTTATGCCTCTCGACAAAGCTCAGAGCTTCCTCCCCCTCCTTGTCCTCCACCGCGGGCTGCTCCTCAAGAATCATCGCCAAAAAATTCTCCACGTCGTGGAGCGCCCTCATCGGGCACTTTTTGTCTTCCTCCGGGCATTTAAATGGATACGGAACGGGCCAATCCGAGGGCGGGGGGCGGGCCTTGAGCCGCATGGCCAGAATCTTATTCTCCACCAGGCCTTAACCCCCAAAAAATTATTTTTTCGTCCTAGGGCGGAAAAGTATTTTCCGACAAATGCTATTTTTTTTTGCTCGAGTCGAAAAAAATACTTTTCGGCCGTGGGAGATCCGTCATTTTGTCTACATAAAGCCGACGATCGCGATTGTAGCAAACGGTGTGAGTGAAATAGTGGGGGGCGATTTCTTTTAAGTAATAGGAATAAAAAAAAATTGGAGAACAATGAAATGTGAGTAACCTTCGATCAGGTCATCAGTAATATCAGTGTCAGTCTCCACGAACATCTTCCTCACCATATCCTCAGTCAACTGTATCCTACTTTGTTCAAGGACATCGAACCGATCCGGAAGTAGACCATAAATCAACTCCTTGTAGGGGGGACACTTGTCTTTGTCTTTAGGATAGCCAGCCTCGTCCAGAAACACCCAGGGGTACAGTATCAGTACAGTTTCTTCAGATAACTCGCACATCATGTAGTAGAGGTACTCCTCGTAGATCGCCCGTTTCTCCCCCTCGATCTTTCCGAGTTGCTTGTTTATTAGGGATTGTCTTCGTGGAAACAAAAAGAAAGAAGTCAAAATTTAGTGGAATTTTTTAAGGCCAGAATTGACAGATATACTGAGTTGATCGATCTGGATAGCTCATTTAATGAGGAATATTTTGAGAGGTTGATCAATCTCGTACGATAAAAAATGGCCGAGAAAATCGATTGTGAGTGGGCGCAGATTTCTTGAGCAAAGAAATGAGGAAATTAGGACTAAATATAATTCAAAATCTTGATATATTGAACTCTATCGGATGAGTTACTATAGTTGTCGTATTCGCTGGGCTTTTAGGGACATTTTGAGAGCTAGACGACTCTTTTCGGACGAAAAATGGCGGAGAAATCTCATATTGAGTGAAATGAGAAATCTCGAGCGTCACCAAAAAATTTCACTCAAGTTCAAATATCCTAAAAATTTCTATAATTCTAATTTTCTTATTCTTTCATCCCCAGATTTGTTAATTTGTCATTATAATTCCTTGAGCGACTCTCCATTAAATATATTTCCTAACCTGATAAGACCGCGCAAATTCTGGGATTCTTAGAGCTACTGAAATATTCTTTTCAAATACCTAATTTTTTCTTCTCGCGCATATTTCACACTTTCCTCGGGTCCTCTCTGGTCCACCGGAATTGACCAGTTGGGCTCATCCCCCTCCTGCACTCGCTTAACCTCAGCGAGAAGGACTTTTATAAATTTCGGACAATTTGCTCCGAAAAAAAGATTCACCATTTTTCCGTTCTCAATGAACATCCACGTCGGCTCTGACTTTCCCCGGAAGCGCTCGAGATCTTGGATGTTGTCATTTCGAGCCACTGCGTAACTCAAAATGTCTCCTACCTCCATTTTGATTTTTCTGAGCGTGGATATCATGGCTGCGCACGGTCCACTCCATTCTGAGTAAATGTCGACAAGCACTAGACCTTTTCGCGTCAAAACTTCCGCCCATTCGTCGTCTGTCGTCACTTCCGTTTGAAGAGCTGTTGCGCCGGCCTTTTTCACCCCTGGCGCCATGTTTGAAATTTCTTTCGTTGACTCGTGAGCGGAAATAAATGAGGGCGGCTAGTCCGGGAGGTCTGGGGAGCTTTGTTGGGCGGGAAGTACGAAAAAAATAATCAGAAAATTCAGGCGAAGGTTTGAAAACGATAGACAACACTCAAAAAAATTTTCTTCGAGTTTATCAGTTAAAAAAAAAAGTGGTTATTATTTTTGCTCCACATTCAACGAAAATAATAAAACGTCTTAAAATATCCGCGTCAATAGGTTTCGCATGGCAAGTGGGTCGCTAAAACTGCAGACGTCCATCAATTTTCCGCTGATTCAACACAATAAACACAATCCAGGGCGCACGAGCTGGACTTCAACTTCTCGGTTCACCGGAGTTCATCCTATCGCAAACAAAATTAAAATCCCCGAAATTTTTCTCATTCAAAAATCATCATCCCCCAACAAATAATGTCCGCCAGCCCCGACGAAAGCAAAAATTTTTCTGGATCTCCAATTTTGAGGGGGTGAGAGAATAAAAAAAAAATTCCACTTGAGAATTTTTTCCATTTTTAAATTTCCACAATTTTTCATAACAAACGATCGTAATTTCCTGCTCAGGCGTCAAAGTCTTGACGCTTAACCGTCGGAAACATCAATTCTCGTTAAAGCGTAGGAGAAATACCTACGGACACACATCCCCCCCCCCCCTTTTACCATATCAAATTATCATCTGCACTTAATTTTCTGCATAGAACGCACCTCGTAAAATGAATATTACCACATTTAGTGTCACATCGGCCCTGACACATTCAAAACATCGTCGGCATCTCTCAGTGGATTTTTTTCTCTATTAATTTGTTGTTTTTTCATTTTCCGTTAATTAAACAAGCCGTTATTAATTTTTTTTTTCACTCCGTTAATTAAGAAAGACGTTAAATCGCTGATTATGCCAATGGAATAAAATTATCCAACTCCTACTGAGAAAATAATCGAAGAGATTTTTTTTTATTTCGCTTCGCTTCATTCATTTGCACACTCTCATTGTGTTTGGAGTGTCAATGGGAACACCTGAGAGGTGTGGGAGCATTGAAATAATTGGTTAATGTATTGATGAGAGTTGTTTGAGGCGCCCGGAAGGGGCGAGGAGACTTTTTTTTTCGATTTTACTCATTTGAGTTTGTGAATGGAGCTCTGTATGACGTCGAGGCATTTTTGGGATGAATAAAAAGGGTCGGGATTGATGCTTAGCGTCACATCTATTGCCCCCCATGCGCACTCGTCGTCTGCGCAGCGTCCCTCACATTTTTCGTCGCGTCTTATTTATCAGGCAGCGCCTCATCAAGGCATCTGGAATATTGAAAATATTCAATTGCCCAAGTTGACGCTATAAATCTTCGATTCTCATTAATTAATCATCAATTAATCTTCCTTGGCGAGACGCCGGAGCGTCGAAAGCCACACACGATAGTTGTACGAGTGATGATGGACAGAGGTTAACACCGACATCGAGATGAGGAGCAACGATAAACTTACCCTCTCCCATCTTTCCTGGCACTTCATCACACTCTTGTCTTTATATCTCACTTCTCATTACTTTACGACTCGTCCCTAATTCGGCACGTCCCGTCTAGCTTTATAATTAACCACAGCCAATCAACGGGAGTTTACATTTCATTCGAGAATTTTTTTTACATTTTCGCGGGGCCACTGGCAACTATTAATCCGATGGTGTCAATTGAACATTTCAATTGCTAGGCACTTCCTTATCTTTGCGATTTTTTATTTCACTCTGAATTTCAATTTTTATTCACTTGAAATAACTGAATGTTTTTTTGTCAAATGGTAAACGTTTGTTTAAGTATATTATTTTATTTTTTAACATTACAGCTTCTGAGGCTTCAACTAAGCCTCAGTTTTCAGATAATTATCTGAAAAGTAATGCTAATTAATTAATTAATAATAAAAACAATTATTAAATATTCTCGAGAGAGAAAATCGAATTTCAGAGCGAAATGTGTTTAAAAAATTACATTTACTACTGGGGCGGATCTCTGGGTAAGACGCGAAGAACTGGAAGGACCTCGTGCGGCCGGAGGAGGTAATAATCTGCCACCTCGAAATCGCTGTCACTGATTACACGTGAACTAATGATCAAATAGTGAGCAGGCACAATTTCCGCTTTGCACAAATTATGAATGAAGGTCGGCAATTTGGTTTGCTCATGATTTAATAATTATTTTCCTTGCAATTAGTCGCGGGGATTTCGAGGTTGGGAGCTCTGGGCTTAAAAAGAGAAACCAAAATTCTGAGTTCATGTCTCCTGTTGTCCCAATTTAATTATTCTATCAAATGTAATTCAGAATCTCAGCATTTCCCTGGGGGGAAGAAAAGACCCCGTTACAATTAAAATTCTCCGCGAAGTGTTAATTACTCATTAAAAATCTCAGGATCGCTCATTTCCGATAAGGAACTCGATTGTAACTCGTCGGCAGTGACACACGCGCATTTACTGATTCTTATATCGTTAAATCCTTTGTTCAAAAATTGAGAGAGAAAAAAATTAGTGAAACACGCAGTTTCCTATTCACTATAAAGAAACCTGAATACTGGAATACCCAGTGGGCGAACGAGTATACGGGGAGTGTGTCGTACATATATACAATGAGTGTACAATCCACTGGTGATTTTATATTCTGGCGCCTGCCTCGCCGGCATTAATCTCAATTTTTTTTAACCCCCCCCTCGCCCCTTTCGATTTTATTTATTCTCGCTTTTCTTTTTGTGGAAGAAAATGAGAAAAAAAATTGGGGAGGGGGAAAATTGGAGATTAAGACGTGTGGGTATCGTGAGAACGAGTCAATAAATCTTCAATTGATTTTTCACGATCGCTGATCGGGTGATTTGTGATCCAGTTTTGCGAATTAAAATCCAAAAAATTTTCCTGCAATCGGAGAATTAGATTTATTTTACTCTCCTTTTGACAGGGGAATTTTAAGATTTTTTTCTTTTGTAATTCAATCGGTGAATTTTTTTGAAAATTATTTTGAAAATTGAAATTTTTTTTTATTTTTATAAATTGGGGCTCGGTTTAATTGTTGAATTAATTGCGCGGTGTTCAATAGTAATGATTGGGAAATTTTTCAATTTTGATAAATTTTTGAGTTTAGTTCTCGAGGTATTGAATAAAATAGAAAAAAAAAATTATTTATTTTCTCAAAAATTTTGGAATAATTGACTTAAATAAATCTGGAGCGAAAATTTTAATTCAGACGTGGATAAAAAAATTCAATGTCAACTAAAAAAATGTCCTCAACCCTCTCATTAATTTGAGTCATTGATAGCGAGAAAAAAAATGGTTTTTTTGAGATTACGGAGGCAAAAAATTCCTCGACAAGTCAAGCAAACCATCATCCAAACACTCAATTCCCATGACAATTGCACAATTATTAAAACCTGTCAAGTTGAAGTGTAAAATCGAGGCCAGTGAGCAATTCCCTACTCCAGGAACTCGTGCCCAATTGCAGAGTAAACAATCGTCGACCACACACGTACAAAATTTCCCTACTGTCAAGTCAGCGCCACTTCATCCAATAAAATAATAAGTTCCCAGGGAATAAAAAAAAAAAATTCACTTAACGCCCGGAGGCAGGCGATAAAATCGCGTAATTGACATTCAATTACGCGATTCTCAAGCCTAAAAGATGGCCTTAGCGGTGATTTATGATTAAAATTTTTACTGCTTTTGAAAAAAAAAAAAGAGGGAGAAGAGAAAAAAAAAAGGGGCAAACGTGTGGAGAAATCAACGACAAGTTGAGTTTAATATTGAATAATGCTCCGTTACTCGGAATTAATCCATCTATCACACTCCATAACAATTGTATTTTATCATTTTCTTAATTAACTATCGTCCGTGACCGAATTTTTCCCACCGGCGTGATGATTAATTGCTTTGTTGGAGATGAAAATTTCTGGTGTTTATTTTCTTCGTCAATTTCTTGGGTTGTAATGCGCAAAAAAATTATCATTTTTGCGCAATGGGTAAATCAAATAAATTTGCGAATGTCTTGAATGGTTTTTTTTTTCATTGACGTCAACTCGAGTGTCAAATTAATGAAAATTTTTTTTTCTGACTCAAAATAATTTTCCAATTTTTCCTTTTCGTCGCAATTTGAGGCCGCAAGTTGACTTGGAAGTCTCTAATTAATTTAAAGCCCTTTCCGGTCTGAAGTCGACAGTCTCACTGAAACTCCAAAATTCCGACCCAAAAATTCGCTTTCCTATCGTATTTCCCGAATTTCGTAAAAATTAATTAGTCCGTTTCACCAGAGGTCTCGTTTAATCATTATAAAATCTCACATTTTAATTTTTTCAATGACACCGAGGTAATTACACTCTCTCCCCCTCATCCCAACTAATGAGTTTATTTAACGTCTTTAGAGTTCAATAATTATTATAATTAATGGGTAATAGTCACTCCGACATCAATTACCATCGTGAGAAAGCTGGATAATTAATTCGTACGCGTGGGTGTGGATGGCATAAAGATTCACGATGCAATCGTTTCAGAATGACTGATTTTTCTTTGTTCACTTGTGCGACCATCATTCGAATTGCAAAAAAAAATAAATTCTCGGTAAAATCTCGTGGGATCTGGATCCAACCGATGGCATTGGAAGGCCAGCGATTTTCTCGTCTGTTCATTCTCTAAAATTGAAAAAACAAATTATTCTCAATTTTTTCAAATATTTTTTCTCAAAAAAAAAATAGACTTTAATTTTAATTGAAAGTAAATTAAATGAATGAGTTAATTCCAAACCCTCCCCCAGTCCAAATGGAAAGCCGAGGAAATTGGTAGAACCGATTTTCCAAATTTTTTCATTTTCAATTTTTCCAAATTTTATCATTTTCAATTTTTCCAAATTTTTTTTCTCATAAAAAAAATAGACTTTAATTTTAATTAAAATTAAATTAAATTAATGAATTAATTTAAAGCCCTCCCCCAGCCAAATGGAAGGCCGAGGAAATTGTTAAAACAAATTTTCCTGATTTTTTCATTTTCAATTTTTCCAAATTTTTCTCTTCTCATAAAAAAAATAAAATAGACTTCGATTTTAATTGAAAGTAAATTAAATTAATGAGTTAATTTAAAGCCCCCCCCCCCCCCCAGTACAAATGGAGAGCCGAGGAAATTTTTAGAACCGATTTTACCGATTTTTTTATTAAATTGTCAGACAATTTTCATTTTTGTTGATATTTTTATCAATAAAAAATTGAATTTGTTTTTTTGGATCATCCAACATTGATATATCATTGTCGGGTACAGGTGCACGTGCTCTGTATATTTTGAATGATTCGCATAACTAAGTACGATGCAAAACAAACGGATTTATTCTTGGAGGCAAAAAATAAATGTGTACTTGAACAACTCGCAAGGTCGGTATTTTCATTGCAAAATCCCTTGATAGTGGGATAATTGCGGGTGGAGCCGATTTATTTGGGGGCATTTAACTAGCGGCATTGGCGAGAGGGGGGAGAAATTTTCCAGCCACTGGAGAATAAAATAAAAAATAAAAAATAAGTAAAAAGAAATTCACTTCTTGGGCGGATGAGGTCGGGACTCCGGCGGGTGGAGGGCGGTTTGGCGATTCCCGGGGGCTTATAATTAATAATTTGTCGAAAGGCTTTTAAATATTTTTTTTGAGGATTTTTCATTTGGCGTTAGTCTCCTTGGGACTCGGGGTCATCAGCACAAACCCAAAAAAATTGGGAAAATTCAATGATTTCCTGTAAACACTGAGTGCACGTAGCACTGAAAAATCGTCTACAATTCCAAATATAACTCGCGCCCCTCCTTGACGCCCCGGTAGTTACTATTTTCACTCGTTAGATACGAGACTTCGTTACCCAAAAATAACAGTGTGATTCAGGCATCTTTGTTTGGCAGTAAAAATTTGAAAAAAAAAATAGAAAAACTTTTTCTCCAAATGACAAAAAAAAAAATCGACACTTTCGAATCCTCATCTATCCTCGATTTTTCGCAACACTCGACGACTTGTAATTTTTTTTTCCGTAGTAACAAAATTATTCCTCGATTTCTCCGAATCATTTGATTTTTTTTTGAACGAGTCAAATCGTCAGAAATTAATTTTTTACGTTGACTGTCTGAAGGAAAAATTTATTTGCATTGCCGATATTATATTCAAATTTAAATCAGGGCTAAATCCCCACTGAAATTTCAATTTATCTAAATTTTGAAAAAAAAAAAAATTAACAAAAATCAATTGACTCCATTTTTTTTTTAATTTTTATGGCCAAAAAAATTTTTTAATCCTTTGGTTTTTCAAAGTAATAATTAACAAAACAGATCAATTTTTGTTTTGATAATAAATGATTTTTTTTTGAAGAGAAACGGGGAAAAACTGACCTCCGCAACCTCTGGAATTTATCAATAAAATTACTCGAGTTCTGATTTATATATTAAAAAAAAATAATAATTATTGCAATGAAATTGTCGAGCTGTCGGTGAGGTGTTGCGGAGACAGTGGATTTGAAGTTCGATATAATTCATCGGCGATAGATTACGAAGGCCTTGCGATCACGCTCGTTGAACCGGTTGTTGAGAGAAGTAGAAAGATCGCATCCGGTCGCCCACACGACCACTGGCTACTTTACTATACCCCCCCCCCCCCCCCCCCGCCGCCCCCC
>JAPYZM010000331.1:0-35553 GCA_030522845.1 Psyttalia concolor
TCGCGAGGCATCAGGCGACAGAGATCGATTATTGAAATTTGAAGGTTGCTACACGTGAATGAAGCGAGTAGATTTAATACGGGCAAACAGCCAGGCCTATACATCGCCCATCTGATATGGTTCGTGTATCTCTCCCCCTCTCCCACCCCCTCAGTCACTTCTCGGAGCATGTCGCACGCACTGATGCAGATCAACATGCATACGGATAGCCACTGATATAATTTATGCACGAAAACAGACATTGAAAATGGCACATGAGCATTTGTTAATTCTTCCGTAATTAAACTATTACTTCATGACCTTTAATTGTTAATATTGTTACAGGATGAATTGACATTACGTCTATTATCAAATAACGTTTTGATATTACAACTGCACCAATCATGTACCTCATATCCTAATGGGCAATTTACCCCCCGGCCCCTTGCCACCCCCGCCCTACCCCCCTTTGTAAATCAATGTCATTACTGGCATTCGCTTGGAGAACAACAGAATGGAATTTCTCCCGTTGTGATTCACCGCTCAATTCTCCCGCTCATCACATTAACGAAATTTCTAACAATCCATTTGCCAGGGGGGCTTACATCAACCCGTGCCCTTTGTCCTATTGTTTATAATTTTTTTTTATTTTTTTTTCTGCGCTTCAGATGAGTCGCCAGTGATTACTGCCGCTAATGGAATTGGATTTTTGCACAACTGCCCGAGGGGGGGGGGGGAAATGATTCAATTGGAGGTAATTAGGGGGTAATGGGGTTGCTAGGATTTTTTGGGGGAGTGGAAGGATTTTTTGCGAGATCTGGGGATTTTTTTGCAGGATTTTTCGGGGTTTGGGGGTTTTCGGCGATTAATTAAATTTCGGGAAAATTGGAAAACGCGGAATTAAATGCAAATGTTGGAGGTAAAAAGGATCCTATTGATTCCTGTCCTATTATTCATACAATTTCATTAATTCAACCGCATCCAGAAACGTGATTATATTTTTTCCACTTGTTGCATGCGATAAACCTCGTTCCCTCTTTTTTTTTCCACGCAAAACAACGATTTCAATGGGCTTTCACTCCCAATTAATTGAGAAGATGAGGGAGAGGAGGGAAAGTCAATTTATTTTACCAAAGTCTCAACGTCATTCGGCGATTAATTGTTCCTTCCCCCCCTTCCGAGTTATTTCGGTAATTAATTCGTGAGTTATGAGGATTTTTCAAAAACTTTGGACCATCAATTGCGTCGGGTCAGACGGTGAAATAAAAATGATAAATTATAGAAAAATCGCTCACCACTTCCGGCCGCTCCTGTTGGTATCCCTCTCTGCGAAGATCCTCTCCGGAATTGACCACAAAACACACACACACACACACACACACACACACTGACGCCGAAGGATGAAAACTGGAGTTCGCCGTGTCCTCTAGTCGACAAGGATTTAATCTCGTTTGAGCGGCTCCTCACGAGTGAGCCCTCCAGTATCTGGGGATGAATCAGTGCAGCGACGAGTGTGGAAACTGGTGTTCACTCTTTTATTGCTCCTCTCGCAGATCGATGAGCGATCGCGCAGTCTTCCGTTAAGTCTGAGACGATACTGTCTCTCACCCCTTGCAACTTTTTTCACACCATTCGCGTCATGATCGTTCACCGTCACTTGTCATTTAATCACTCGAAATGTGCGTTAAACTCGCCTGACGCGATTCAATCGCGTCATTAACCCGAGTTCTTCTATCATTACTCACCAACCGCGGGGGAGAGGGAGAAAAAAAAATAAACAATTCCGGGAGCGCTAATGCCGAGTAGCCAGCGAGAGAGGTAGAAATGAGTGTAAACACCTGGTGTTTATCAATGAAAAGCCCGAGTACTTTATTCTCTCATAAACCGACGCTGAGCCCGAGATTGATCCGTTTAGAACGAGCGCCGACGATAAACTGTCCCGAGGATCTTTCAAATGTACGGGCCAACGCGGATGCTAAGCTATATCAGTTGGAGAATAAAAAAAAATATAAATACAAGTGGGTTATCGTTTTTGTTTTCCTCTCTTCGCGTTCAGGTGTGGACGCTTTTATTACTGATGACTCAATAATTTCTGCACGAGTGGGTCTCGTTTTGTGATTTAGCCGGGGGGAGGGGGGTAATTTGAACGCGTTTTTTTTTTAATTAAATTGTGAATTGATAAGTCAATTTTTGTTTCATCAGTTCTTGGCTGAAATGTCCAAGGACGTCTAGAACGAGATAGCGCAATTTTTATGACTTTTTTGCGGATAACTGAGAGCCGTAAAAGCCATTACAACAAATTTTTTTGAAACTGCGGTTTTTTAAATATTCACGGCTGCAAAAAAAATTTTTTCTTAGTAAAAAGAGATTTTTTAGGCCTCGGCCGATAAAAAGATTTTTTAACCCGGCGGAAAACAGTCGGTTTTCATGCCTGGGACGAAAAAAATTTTTTTTTGCCCACGATCTCAATTTTCCTCAGAGAACATCCGTAAACGTTTAACGGACGACGTGACGAGAAAAAAGAGGTAATTGACGTACGCCGTTACCCGGGCATACTCGATACCCAGCGCCCAATCCGCCCGACGATTAGGATAATAGTCGCTCTGGAATATTAGATAAGAACGTCCTTGACCCCCGCCACCCCTCCCATTCGTCCACGTCAAACATTCATGTTTTGTAGATCTTTACCTCCCACTCTCCACTTATTTACCGCGTTAACGTTAATTACTCCCGCCTATGGCCACATCCAAAACGAGGGCCACAACACGAGATATCGAACTCATGGCAAATCCTCCCCTGCCCTCCCCGTCGCCCATTGCTTTTTGCAACCCTATCCGCGTATTGTTACGTGACTTGTGCTCGATGTGCATCGCGTGACATGCATGAAACAGTGAAATTAACGAGCGAGCCAGCACTGCCCGAAATATATTTTACTCCGGCTGTTTTCTATTTTTTTTTTTCAGGACTGAATAAAAAACAGCGGATGTTTGCAAATATAAATCGTCAGGGGGTGACGACTGGTGGGAATTATTTCGGGGGGCTTTTGGGGGTTGAATTGGGACTTGTGACTGTCGAAAGAGGAATTATTGCCAGCGGACAGTTATTGGTGTTGGTCTCGGGATTTTATTGGAGAATATGACGGCTGTAATTAACGGTTATGGAAATACGAGTGGCAAAATTGATTATGTGAGGGTGTGAGGCTACGGAAATAGCAGGAAATGTGAATGTTGAGGGCTTAATTACTCCGGAGAATTCCCACCAGTTGATTACTAATAAATAATAATACTGAAAAAAAAAAATGAATAGGTTCATTAGTTGTTCATTGTTTCTCCGTTTAAAATGTGAGTAGAATTTTTTAACGAAACAATTATGAAAACCTCGGATAAATTACTTAATTTTTCTTTTTTTTTTTATTAAAAATGGGATTACATTCCTAGGGATTATACAAATCAGACTGTGAAAAATTGATTATGTTCCTGAAAAAGCGAACATACTGGCAGTAAAGACAGCCCCTAAATACAATAAATGATTAATTTTCTTTTTTCTACTGTTAGATAAATTTTCTACCAATTGGATATTCATAATAACATACGAAATCGCTAATTAATACTCAAAAATGAGTAACTCAGAGTAATAATGATCAATGGGATTTTCTTGGAGTTGTCAATAGCGAATGAAAATCAAGGAAAATCACTCCTTCCCTCAGTCCTTCTTCTTCGGCTTCTTCGGATTACGTGAGCGAGATTTAGCTTTGCATAATGGACAAATCGGTGCATTCCTGTGGATCTGCTGATGGCAGGAGAGACAGGACTTCATGGGTGGCGGTTGTTGCCTAGAAATTCATTGAAATTATTTCTTGTCTATCTTGTGGCTCTGCCCATGAGACATTATCATTTTATTTATAATACAATCACTATTTGCTTATACTGTTCGAGGAGGAATATAAATCGCTGAACCTGCGGAAATAATTCAACTGAAATTTTTAGTACTTACGGACGAGATGGAATTTTGAAATAACTGCGGAGAAATTTGCTCTCCAATTGTTTCGCCAATCAAAAAAAAAATCGACGGTCACTTCAATTTTTTTTTCAGAGTTAAAGATACAAAGGGGCGGCCATCTTGGATACGCCGCGAACCGTCAAGATGGCGGCGCTCGTACGGCGAGCCACCTCGAACATTTAAACATTTATTAAAATTGTTTATCGCGAGCAAATCGCCCTCACTTTTTGCCAAACGCTTCCGTAACTCTGAACCTTTTGAAGTAATAATTTTTGAGCTTCTGGCTCGAGCAAGCTCAAAGCACCGGCAAAGATGAGATTCGCCCCGACCTCGAGCTCCCTCAAATCATAACGCGATATGATTTAGGCACAGTATAAATAAATAATTGACCATTGAAATCTGTAGGACGGTTATTATTATTAAGAGAATGACTAATGCCTCACCCAGCAGAAGAAAATCCATTAATAAAAATGATATAAAATTGAGTAATACCAGTGGTACCTGAATGTTGGAGCAGGCGGACCTGTAGCGGGTGGTAGGGGCCTGGGCTCGGGTTTGCTGGGCCCTTGAAGTGGTTGTGGCGCTAAAAATGGGGTTGAAGCCCCCGGATGTCCAGGATGTCCATGCAACCCGAGTGGTTGCATTAAATCATCCCCCCGTACTTCCACCCTCCACTCAGCTTTCTGCATAGGTCTATCAAAGTAGCTGGGATTCACACAAAAACAATCCACCCACCCAACCATTAAATCCCAAAAACCACAAAGTTTAGGCTGACAAGGGACAGATGGGGTAGCTTGTCACGTAAAAACTTTAGTTGGAATATGAATTTTGAGGTCGACAAATACCATTACGAGCACAACTTTACTCAGGGGGGATAATAAAACTTCTCCAACAGTGAGAAATGTTGACTTACTCTGGCGATATTAAATCAGTCTCAGTCTCATAAAGTTCTGGCAGTCTCTCAAGGCCCAAATATTCCCTACGCATTCTATCAATGTCATGTTTTAGCGGTTGATATTCATTATTGTGAAGTATTTTAGCGTGCTCCCTGGCACGAGTTCTAGCCTCTTCCGCTTGTTTTATGACCGACTCCATCTGAGAAAGAGTCGTTTGATGCTCAGTCATATAATGATTAACGACTAAATCGTTAAAACACTGAAAACTTGTGCTTCCAAAAACGAAAAAAAATTCAATTCCATCTGTGGAGACGAGTGGGTATACTCACCGTATTAATGTCAGCGTGAATTTGACGCAATTCCTCGACGTGTGCCATTTTCTCCTGCATAAGTAACTCCATTTCTTGTTTGTAATCCATCAGGCACTTGTCCTCGTGCTCTGTCTGCTCAACCTCCTGGATAATCCGCTGTTTCATCTTCTCCAACTGCACTGTCTTTGATCTGGGGGGAAAATGTGAGTAAATACTGGGGGCCTGAAGGATCTTTGTTGAATTCTCGTGGGCAATGACGCGAAATTAACAAGAATTTTAATTAATTTACCCTAACAATTACAAATTTCTCATATTCTTTCATGAATTGAACTATTTTTCATTGACTGTTACTTCTCCTTTCGTTTATTTCCTCTCATTCTATTTATCGACGGGGGAACCAGAAATACGAGAAAATCAATAGGAAATAAAATCGCCGAGCGTGTGATCCAAATTTATGGACTGTTAATCCTATGGAAATCCCGAGCCAGATGGGGAACTATTTCGAGTTTTTTTTTTTTCTAGATGGGGATGACGTAGGGAGGGGCTGCGAAAGTATCAGACGATGAATATATTCAGGAATGAAAATGTACCTTATATCCTTGAGTGCCTCCAGCTTTGCAAAAATCACTGTAGTATCCGCCGACATTTTAACCACTGTTTTTTCTTCGTTATTTATTCCCACAGGGGCATTAATATTCAAAAATCGAATGGTCGATTGTTGTCAGTGATAACACAAGTGTTTTCACTGGGTTAAAAAAATTCATGGATGGAGCTGGCCGAATAAATTGTAATAACTCGGCGTTATTTTATTAATGCATCTGCCGAGATTCATCTCATAAAGATGCAGTTCCCTGGAGATGGCCACGATTTTTTGTTGTTTTTATTATTTTCACACTGTAAACACTGGTTATTGTTGGTTAGAATTTTATTTAGCGCTACTGGCACCATGAGAAGAGTTAAAGGAGTGAGTTTAATTGATGGAAAAGGAGATTTTGTTTTTTTTTTGAAGAGTAAACGCCTTTGTGCAGCATCAGTGCTACGGACCCGACGCAACTCTCGGCGACAAGCACCCCCTTTTCTCCCCAAAATGGATATGTACTCGTCCGGGAGCATGGGGAAACGGTAGAGTCGATGTCACTGCTGCTTTCCCGGTCGGCAAAGAAGATTATGGGCAAGCGGCCGGTAAAGAAGTTTGACCATTTTGATAGCGGGAGATTTAAAAATCCAATGAGTACGGTCAAGGTGAGACTGACTCACGATCTACCAGGCTTCTTGGGGATTTTTCCAAAAATATTGAAGCCTCCCCAGCCACCAATTTACCGGTAAATTACTGGATATTTACCGGTCTTACCCGGGACTTTTACATGGTATCGGTAAAAATTGTTCCTTGGGTTGTAATTGTTCCGGCTTTTCTATATCAAATTATCTTAAACCCAGTTAATTCAGTAGTATATCGTTTATTATACTCACATACCGTCCACAATTTAAAGACAATAATCTAAGCACGAAAAAGTCACAGCATATGCCGATGTATTAAATATGAATGACATAAATGATTCGATTTATTGCTCAACGATTTTTCATCATAGGATTAATGGATAAAGGATGATTAATGATTGGCATTGTTGCGTCTACCACGTCGCTTCCTGCCACCACCTCCACGTGCCCCAGCAGCTGCCCACTGCTCGTAGAAGCGTTCAGCCTCAAGCCACTCCTGATACTTGTACCACCACTCCTCCCACTTGACGTAGTCATCTAGAGTCAGATCCCGTAAGTATCCACGCGCTTTGTAGTAATCGTATCGGACCCTCACGTCGTCCCAGCAATCGAGACCACGAGGCCCTTGTGCTAATAGAGATTCTGGATAATGTCCAGGTGGTGGTGAATCGTATCCCAATCGGGCAATCCTCTCCTCCCCTTCGATCACCACTTTCATTGCATTCTCACCGTCCTTCGTTATGCGCATGTTCTCCATGTCCCGGCGATCGACGCTCCATTGAGCCATTTTTCCGAATCTAAAATGACAGGACATTTTTAACAGTAGCCAATGGTCACCTGTTGGATGATACGAGGAAGTACGCAAAGAGTATACTACACTTGAAGTCTTCTCAACAACTGCCTCATCTCTCATTCACACAGCTTACTCAATAGGACAACTTCCTACTCTTGTTCTCACACGCACTCATTCCCTCCTCTGGCCCAAAAGGCCCATTGTCGCGACAGTTTATACTTGACAACCCCCAGGCCCAACTGTTTCCGATTGGAGTCAGGGATTTCCCCCAACTACGTCCTACCCAGATCCTACAAGTCTTCTTCTTTGACATCTTTCTCTGACGAAGACTCCACAACAACTGACTAAAACTAAAGAGTGTTGTCACACTCTGGAGGCCTTTAATTGTTGTTTCTTTTCTACCAGTTTGTCACTTCCCTCAGGACTCTACATCCTTTGAATGCTTTTCCTTATGCTCACTCGCTTCTGAGAGAACTCATAAAATGAACGCTCAACCTCTGCTACAAACCAAACTTGGTCAAAGCATAAAAAACAATTTGGAGTAATCTCCAGTGCTCAAGGTCTTGATGTTTTCATCGACTGGCGTTGAAGGATTAAATAAATGTGTCAAATGATCAATTTAAATATTCAGAGTGAATGAGTAATTCGCAAACGAGAGCATGATGTGTTGATTGAATGAATGAATCAATGAAGCTAATGGATAAAATGGTCTCTTACCTCTCTGACAATGTCATCTTGGGTGGTCCCACGTTGGAGGCATTGGAAGAGCTATCGCTGTCTTCACTCCCCGAAGACTCCGCTTGTGTGTGAATAACAGCTGTTGGTGGTGGATGACTCGAGTGAGTCTTCTCAATCTTGACGGGTTTTCTCATCTGTGAAAAATAAGACAGCCATTGCTCTCAGGCCTCTCCTCAAAATGTCAGCATTGATTAATCGACGACATTAATGCTCCCTTTGACAAATAATTGTCTACTTCAAGCTCACATGATTATTTATACAAGTCTCGACATTTCCTCGATGACGAGGACATGTCTCGACCAGATTCGAGTGCTAAAGACGATAGGAAGAAAAGAATTGCAGAGCTAGGAAGTTAGGGTTGAACATCATGCGAGGCTGATGGAGCCAAACATTCCGGGACAATCCGGAAATGGAAATAAATCTGTTACCAATGGAATCGGCTCGGGTACCCGGGGATCCTCTGGCACTCTGTGATGCTTCTCCTTCCGTCTGGCTTTGGTGGCCGCCTCCTTCTCCCTCAGTGCCTTGTACTCCTTCTGATGACGCGACTGCGGCTGTGGCGCCGGGGGTGGTGTACGCGGACGCGGTATTGGCGGGGGTGAGCGTGGCCTTGTACGCGGAATGGTAGTCCTCGAACTAGAACTGGCAACGACATGCTCCTTACCGTGTCCCCGTTGTCGCACATGCGGCGACAATGATCTAGATCGTGATCGTGATTGGGCTTGTACGCGACGGCGATCCCTCGGCGAACAAACCGAACACGACCTGTCCGAACAGGTGGAACCCGTGCTTGGACTGCGGGCGGCTCTACCCTTAGTGTGGGAGCGTTCGCGTGGCGATCGTGCACGAGGACTGTAGGGCGAGCGTGGACGAGGGCTTCTCGGGCTACGGGGATGACTCCTACTTGTCTCCCCGCTGTTGGAGCCGATGTAGAGCTCCTTGTAGCCACTGTGACGCCATCTGTTTGGGTCACGCTCCTCGGCCTCCAGGAGCTTCTTGTTCCAGTAGGAGGACTGCTGGGACTCGCGTGCTTTGCGCATTACGCTGTCCAGCTCTTTGCGCTTGGACGACGACGACGACGACGACTCGCCGTGGAGACGTGTCTGGGAAATGCTCGTGTCCATTCGCATCTTGCTCGAGCTTGTGCCTGTACGACGACGGCTGTCGTAGTCCCTCGACATTTCTGAGAATTTTAGGGCACTCGTCAGATCGGGGAGCTCCGGGTCACTGGCTTTAGCGGGGGGAAATCAGTCATTTCATTGGGAATTTCGTGATTAATTAATGGCGACGGTGACTCAAGGGATATATTACGGGAACTGGAATCGGATTGGGACATGTCTAAAATGTTAAAAAATACTTGATAAGACTGGAGAAAAAATGAGAGGCTGTGAGGAGATTTTTGCAAGTGGTGAAGTAGAGGAAAATTGATGCTCTCACCATTTGCCACCAATTAATAGGTATAAAATAATAAATAATATTGTATTATTTTTTACTCATGAATGAGATCGCTGGATGATCCTCGAGGGCTCCCTCCAACCAGGGGCGAGGGTAATATTTATTTATTGATTTTTTATTATCATTTATTTTTGGTAATTGAAATAAAATTAAATATATACTCACTTAATTTTGAGATTCCTCAGACGTCTGTCGACGACACCTCCAGCCTCTTCAAATCCAAAAAAAACTCCTGCGAGAGTAGTGTAAGACGTTAATTCTCATATCACTGAATACGATTTATTGTTCTTAATAAATGTATCATTTCCATACATTCACAAATAACAACCAGTAAATGCACTTATATACTTCATGAATTCTCATTAACGCGCTCTGTCTATCGTAATCGCGTGACCGACGAGGGCCCGGCGACTCCCAAATTCGGCTCACATTAAATTAAATAAACAAAAACAAATTAATCCATCATGATTAAGACAATTGGCAGGGGGCAACGAGCCCGATTGCAACCGGAAACGGCATCACCCGGGTGATGCAACGTCAGCCTTCCTGCCAAAATCCCTCAATAAACAATCATGTAAAAAAAATAATAAAAACCAATCAAAGGAAAAAAATAATAATTCGACAGTTTGCATTCGAATGTGCCGAACTGGCGCGCCATTTTTTTCCACCGAAAATGGACGCAAGGTCACCCGCTGGTGATATCGTCAATCCCGAGACGTCACAATCGTCCGTGAGACGTCGACAATTCCCCGGGGGGGTGGGAGGGAGGAATAATTTTTCAATTCCAGTCTTTTGTTGCGTACAATCCAGGGGGATTATTTATGTCAGGGTGTGAATTCGGCAATTACGACATTCCGAGACATCGAACGAGACAGACAGAGAGTAGGAATCATCAGAATTCCCAGCGAATTGATCCATTTAACTTTGGAAAACTTGGCATGCATGTAAAGCTCGATAAAATCCTTGGATTTACGGGGCACATGGGGCCCACGAGTGCCACGAATATCAAATAATCCGACATTTTCTACGTACATCGCGTTCAGGGAGAGGTGAAAGTGAACGGCTTGTTCCACAGTTTATCTAGTAACGACCACTCACGTTTCAACTGTTCTCGGTATTATTATATCGTTTACTGAGACACTCCGGCAATTCACGATTTACAGATCGTCGAGTTTGACTATTTTTTCTTTGTACTTTTCTTTTTTTACCAAAATTTCGCGTGATGTTGTGAATACCGCTAGTAACTGGGATGGTGCATCCACTTTGGGTCGAGGATTGTTTACGGATCGAAGGCGTCACAAGTGCTGGGAAATACTGAGACTTCGGTCGGTACAGTCACTCCAGTCTAGTTCGGGTAGCCACCGGGGGGCGCTGCAACGGCGCTGGAGTCGGGTGGACGGCGCATTCGGAGGTTTTTGTTGATAAATAACACGTGTGGACACTCTTCAGCTGTTTAGAGAGCAATTTTTATTGTTTAATTGTTGTTATTGTTGGAAATCCAATTGGAGATGGTTGTGGCTATTGGCTTTGAAGGAAGTGCCAATAAACTGGGGATCGGCATCATCCGGGATGATGAGGTGCTGTCGAATGTCAGGAGGACGTACGTTACACCTCCCGGTGAAGGTAATTACACTCATTAAAAATAAAAAAACGATTGATTAGTCGTAACATGAGACGACAAGTAAAATTTGTTGATGGGACTGTTGACTGTTTTTACCATTGGGGATATCTCGGGAATGGCAGAGTGAAATTCGATGATTTTTTTTCTGTGGGAAGATCTTCTTGGGGGCTTTAAAATGAGACCTCACCCATCAAAATTGTATCGTTGAGTCAAAAGATATCGAGAATTTAAGTCAACTACTTATTTCTCGGTTACCACAGAACAGATAAATAATACTTTCCAGGGTTTCTACCAAGAGAAACAGCCAATCATCACAGAAGGCACGTTCTTGAGGTGCTGAAGCAAGCCCTGAGTGACGCCAAACTGACGATGAAAGAGGTAGACGTGATATGTTACACAAAAGGCCCTGGAATGGGTGGACCTCTCTCAGTTCTGGCTCTAGTGGCCAGAACAGTTGCTCAAATTTACAACAAACCAATAGTTGGAGTGAATCATTGCGTAGGGCACATTGAGATGGGAAGATTGATAACTAAAAGCGAGAATCCAACGATTCTGTACGTCTCAGGGGGTAATACTCAAATAATTGCCTATGCAAAGCAGAGGTACAGGATTTTCGGGGAGACAATTGACATTGCAGTTGGAAATTGCCTGGACAGATTCGCTAGGCTCCTCATGCTCTCCAACGACCCCAGTCCTGGCTACAACATTGAGCAGATGGCCAAGAAGTAAATGATCGGAATTGAATAATTTTTCTTAGAATGGAAAGAACCAGATAAAGATTTATTCATTCCAGGGGGAAAAAATTGGCTCCTCTCCCGTACACAGTCAAGGGAATGGACGTCTCATTCTCTGGGATATTATCGAACATTGAGGAACGTCTGGAGGACTGGTTGATCTCGGAAAAATATACGAAGGAGGATCTCTGCTTCTCGTTACAAGAAACTCTATTCGCAATGTTGATAGAAATCACAGGTGATCAATCTAAAAAATACAATTGACAGTATCTCCTAGAGGAATCCTTTTATGATATGTTGTAATTATGTTCCAGAGAGAGCAATGGCTCACGTCGCCTCCGACGAAGTTCTCATAGTCGGTGGAGTTGGCTGCAATGAGCGCCTCCAGGAGATGATGGAAATAATGTGCAAAGAGCGTTCCGCAAAGCTCTACGCAACTGACGAGAGATTCTGCATTGACAATGGAGTGATGATAGCAGTAGCTGGTCTACTCCAGTTTAATCACGGCAAATCCACCCCCTGGAGCGAGACAACGTGCTCCCAAAGATATCGAACCGACGATGTATCAATCACTTGGCGACAATAAAAACCCCTAAGTTCCAATCTCTCATGCTGACCATTCGAAAAAATCAGGCAATTCCATTCTCCCAATGAACTTCCTGGAGCAGTCCATATTGATAACAAATGGGACTTCCCCTCGAAGATTTCCTCTCCCCAGAAACAAATCATGGAAGAAGCTTTTGATTAAACCTAATGGATGCAGTCCCCTCCTCCCAATGTCTCGAGTGGATGATTAATGTCCTCAGGCTCTTGGAGATAACGACATTTTTATTAAGTTTATGAATTAAAAATTCATTGCAGGTTCACCAGATGATGCAGATGTTTATTCTGCTGTTTTCAATTCTTGGGAGAATTAAGTGAAGCTCATTTCAAATATTTTTCTCGACAATTGGGAAAGCTGGATCTCAGAGAAAGTTGTTTCACTTGTTAAAGAAAAATGGTGTCCAGTCCAGCCAATGACAAGCCAAACAGTCCAACTAGGGGAGATATTTGCAGTACATTGCACAAGGTAATAAATTAAAAAAAAATTATTTCAACCCCCAAACCTACAGATTTATCTTGACATTTTAATCAAAATCACAATGAAGTCGACAACAAGCGCTGGATATCTCGAGAACGAAGGAAGCTAGTGAAATAGTCACGAGAACCTTTTTCGTCGAGCGGAAAGTCGCCTACAAAAAAGGTCTCAGTGAAAAATCCTCTATCTCCCCTGATTCCCAAGATATTCACTGATAACCGAGTGGCACTCCTCTCCTGTCCCCAATTCACCCAAAAATGAATAACCAAAAGCGAGTAATTGACCCACAGAACTCGTCCCAAAAGCTCCTCAAGCGATTGAATCACCAGTCAATACTCCCGTAGCCATTTTCCCCCCCAATGACTCTAAGCATCACCGCAGGTATTGCTCATATAGGGTAGCCGAGTTTATCGTCCAGGGGTAAAAAGACAGGCAGGCGCATAGCTGGCTGGCGTCCAAGTAACGCTCCGTGACAATCGTATGAAGCCAGAGCCAGCAGAAGCAGCTGAGCGTCTCAGTCGTGACTGGTCTTCTCAAAGTAACACTGGCTATCATACAAAAGACCTACAGATAACTCCAAGCGCTCAAGTTACCTTGTCAAAAGAGTTCGTCTCCCCCCATAAAATCTAAATTTACCAATGCCAAGTGACTCTCCATGGATTACTCGTGCCATTCAGTGAAAACTACCAATTCCTAAAAAAAAAAATAAAATAAAAGGGATAAGTGCGACTGCGGGGGCACACATGGCAATCGATAGGGGAGAGAATTCCTAGAGCTTGCTCGCAGCGCCCATGAAACAAGTGGCAAAGCACGTTTCGCAAGCACCTGAAGGCGTTGGATTGTTGAGTTATCGTGACGAAATATGTTTATACCAGTGAGTGACGTGGTTCGAGTGACAAGCTGGGGTCTTCCTTAAAAAGGTGAGGGCAACGGCAACAATAGAATTCAGGGAATCAAAGTGCTGCATTCGCGAAGGAATAAATTATAATATTGTCCCCTCGCGAGTTATTTTGGTCCACAATTTGTCTTTTTTTTCATTCGCTGAAACAAACCCATCGAATCCCAATGTATTTATTTATCGCGAGGGGTTGCGCAGACGTTTCATCACGGGTTTTAATCCAATGTAATTAACTGGTGGATCAATGCATTGAATAGACAATAGTGTCCCCATCCTCGGAGATATTCCTGGTATTGTGGAAATAATTTAGTGTCGCGAATTTTTCGCCTCTCGTCTGTCAATGGACAAAATCGATTGCATTTTCTGGGGTTTCCCGCGTCCTTGACAGTTGACACTCCCATGGGAGGTCAAATAAAATTACCCAGATGAGTTTAAACACGAGGAGCTAAGCGGTTCTGATCGATAATAATGTTCTCGTGCACTCCAAGTGGCAATACTCTCGTTTCAGCGGTTTTTCCTCGCCCGTCAATTTCGAGGATTGGGGGATTCCCAGGGGGGGAGAGGCATCTCCATTTTAATGATTATTCGGGGGAGGGGGTGGGTATGTAGGGCAGAAAAACCCCAAAGTATAGACATCGAGGCGTGTGCGGCCTTGCGGGGGTCAAATCGTTGAACCCAGTTTATTTAGGCCAGTGGAACGCCACCCCTCAGCCGCACGCAAACGTTATTCCTATTTCCCTTGATCCCACACCCCTCTCCATCACCCGGTGAATTGCCGTTATTCTTCGGGGGAGCGATACCTCCCGCCTATTGGAGATCTTCTCAATCCCCAATCGAAGGTCAACACTAGATCATTCGGCAGCGGTTCCTCGGGATTGCGCAATTTATTTATATTCACTCGTCGTCGAATTTTAATAGGTGAAGGTGAAGCAAAATAGACATTCCCAAAGACTCAATATTGCGGTACCAAGTGACGCCTTTTTAATGGCTCAGGTGTCATTATTAAGACGGAAATAATGCCGTTAAAGTGAAATAAATCTTGGGATTCTTCATTTTAGCAATCTTGAGAAATTGACGATTGAGTGGGACTGACTTTGTTAACGACGCATTTTCAGTTTGTTAAAGAGAACTATTTAAGAGGGGCTTTAGAGAGCCGGGGCCACGCGTGCTAGCCATTGTCGCTGGGAGACTCGTGAGAGGTGGTCGTCGACGCGGATGATAAAATTATCCCTGGGGCCGGTCCACGGCCGCAACGGCCTTGAGTCAAGGCCCTTGAGCAGCCGGAGATAAGTTACGAATCCAATGACCCTTACGAAACGTTTCCTCAATTCCCCCGATCATCGGGCCCGCCTCTTTTCCCTCGATAACAATAATTCTTGTTATTTCGGGGGAACAGTCGGGTCACATAACTAAAAGAATTTACGATTTTCTTCTAGCGCGAAATTTACGGACACTTGATTCGACGCCAAAATCACATGCTATAAAAAAAAAAAGGAGGAGGAAAGGATTTTGACTGGCGGGGGAGAGCCGGCAAAAACTCTACGGGAAAGACATCGGTTTAGCTGGATTTTTCTATCTGTGTCAGGTTTTATTTCGTTATTAATAAATACCGGGGATAAAAAATTGCCGACACGTGTGACGAATGTCTGCTGTCCGGCAATGGGGACGCGCCATTTCTAGGACTGTTGGCACTCGCCGGGGGAGAGGATAAAAATTGTGATAACGACGGAAATTCGGGGATATCCCGGGGGGGAGGGTTGAAATGTCAGGCTCTCGGCCTTTCCCGGGGTGCCCTCGCCGCGGAGAATATTTTTTCTGTACTTCTTAATAATCCGGGGAAATTACCGATGACGTGGGGAGTGCGTGATCAAACGCTATTAAATATTATTGGAGGCGCTGACAGTGGCGTAAACAAAATATGGAAAAATATGTCCGGGGGAATTGGGGGGGAAAATACAGAACTGGTGGGCAATCGATTGCTCCCGGCGTTATTTCCTCTGAGGAAGATCGATTGCCGTTAATTTTAGCTCAAAAACGAATTTCCCGAACTGCAGAGAAGAATCGCCGACAGCGGTTGACTAGATATTTAATGAGAGACGCACGCAATTATTCACTTCATTCGTTTCATTCAGCCGTGCCATTGCCCCCTCGGTGAGGGAAAAAATTAGGCGCTAGAGAAAGGGGTGGCTGACCGGCTCGAGTGGAAATAATTTTCGATTAAAATTTCAGTTTTTTAATTGAATTCAACGGGAATGCCTAACGGAAATAAAATTAACAAACGGAATTTATTACTACTGATCAACAATCTTATTAATGTTTGATAGAGCAATATAATTTCATCCCCGCCCGAGTAGTTTACACCCCGGACAACATGGCAAGTGGGGAATTCTCGGTAATGAGGCATTTCAATTAGTGAGAGTGTGTTCCGCTCGGGGACGACGCTGGTAATGCCAAAAATATTTTCTTCCCGAAGCTGTTGAAGTATTTTTCAAATTTTTATCTGAATCAACTGACTCACCTCTTCCGCCGTATCCCAATTAGGTAATCCTGGTGAAGTCAAAGCCCCGGGTGTCACTCAGCAGTCCCATTACGTGAGCCGAAAAAACTCAGCCATAACGAGCTGATAATTATTTCCAGATTATGAGGTGGCTTCGCGCCACATTGACGACGGTGGCAGAGAGGTCGTGCGCCGACGGATGAGTGAAGAAATTCACCTGTCGTTAAATGTTAACGGCAAGAGGAAGAAAAAAATATAAATCCCCAAATATTGACAAGGGCCATTGGTGGGCCGACCCTCACCGACACCCGAAAATAACTCCGCCCAATTGTTAAAGGAAGCTGATGCTGAACGACAAAAGATACGAGGAAGAAGCGGGAGTCGACGGGGATCGCAATGGCAATGGATTCGTATCGGGAATGTGTTCAGGTGCCAAAAGACAAATTATTCATTACTAGGCTAATCCCGCGCCCCGCCATAAACCCGGCGCAAACATTTTGAATTATTAAAATTGTTGTCCCCCTCGTTTTGCTCGGGCATTTTAATTCAACGAATGTTTAAACAAAAATAATTCTTCAATTCTCCATCAGGTGTACAATCGGCAAATGTCGGTTGGAATAAGGAAGTACGTTATGCACAATTTACGGGTGTCAATTCAGCATTGCCACCGCCATTACCACCGCCACCGGCACCGCCACTTCCTCTTCCTCTTCAGATGCAGCAACGGACTTACTCCCGATCCATGACCTCACTACCACCGGAGCCTTTCATGATCATGCGATCAAAGGCACTCAATCGGCGTGTATCAATAAATGTTGGTGGTGTTAAGCACGAAGTACTTTGGCGTACACTCGAGAGATTACCCCACACAAGATTAGGGCGTTTGCGCGATTGCAATACACACGAGGCTATTACGGAATTGTGCGATGATTATTCACTCATTGATAATGAATATTTTTTCGATCGTCATCCCAAGTCATTCAGCTCAATATTAAATTTTTATCGCACTGGTAAATTACATTTGGTAGATGAAATGTGTGTATTGGCATTTAGCGATGATTTGGAGTACTGGGGCGTTGATGAATTGTATTTAGAGAGCTGTTGTCAGCACAAGTATCATCAGAGAAAGGAACATGTGCATGAGGAGATGCGGAAGGAGGCTGAGTCATTGCGGCAAAGAGAGGAGGAGGAATTCGGGGACGGAAAGTGTGCGCAATATCAAAAGTGGCTGTGGGACTTGCTTGAGAAACCGACTACGTCCATCGCTGCCAGGGTGAGTGCTTAATTTTTCCTGGCGAGGGGGAGGGTTTAGTTTTTTTTTTTTTGATGAACTTTTTGAGGGGATTACACGTCGTGTCATCCTGGAGGCTTGATCTCTAGGAGTTCCTGCGAATAAAATAATTGAGGCATTAGTTAATTG
This sequence comes from Psyttalia concolor, assembly GCA_030522845.1. Classification (NCBI taxonomy): domain Eukaryota; kingdom Metazoa; phylum Arthropoda; class Insecta; order Hymenoptera; family Braconidae; genus Psyttalia; species Psyttalia concolor. The sequence continues at coordinate 17,638 of JAPYZM010000331.1, forward strand.
CCTGAACAGTCGTAAACAATTCTGGGATCATACGACGTGATATATTTTTAAGAAGATGGTACATAGTTAGTTTCAATGTTAACCATTCAGTTTTTCATGAGTATCTCGAGATCTGAGCGACATAGCAATTTTCTCGTTAGAGCCTTTTTTGTCGGGCTAATTGCGAGCAACAAAAATGGCTTTATCGAAAATTTTGATAGCTCTCTTGGATTCGGAGATATTCCACGAGGACTGAGGGTTAATGCTGCCTGATGAATTGTTTTTTCACTCGGGCAAAAATTGCACACCATCTCCTTGAAATAATACTCGGTACGTATCTGTCAGCTTTAAATAATAGTATATACCATCTCTAAACGTAAACAACAATCTACCTCATTTCATAAAAATATAAAACACAGCACGCACTAGGTGCATAGAATAGTAAACATCAAACTTTTTCAACAACTCGATAAATAGTTGATAGCGGGTAACGCTGGAAAACCAGACACCCCCAGTTTTTATAGTTTAATTGTACAGAGGTTGTTAAATTCTATATTTACACGAGAAAACACACGTAACAAAACGCAAAATACGTTCACCAATTCCCATCTCAATACGATGAAGAGAAGAAATTAACACTGAGCTCTTCTTTAATCGTCGATATCTCGAGAACGGCTGAGTGAATATTTTCCATTTCTATCTCATTTTCAAGATTATATTTCCAGCTTTCCAGACAATTTTTACCCGTCGAAATTGCATCGCTGAGTTCGGAGATATCGACGATTGAAACAATAGTTTTTTTTTTCTCAATTTCCGCATGAATCTGTATTTTCTCCGCAGCTTTCATATATGATTTCTTTTATTTCAATGGATATTGCGCCAGCTACAGACACTGCACACCGCATCATGCATCGATTTATCTGTCATTCATGTGTCAATGGTGCTTTAGTTGAAGAAAAATAAAAATCCGGGGATAATTATTTGTCTGAAAGCCCCAAAGGTCAATATTGTCTTAACCGTAGTCCCATGTAATGTTGTCATTTGATTTCTAGGTGCCGAGTACCGAAGCCAGATTTATTAATTGTTTATTCAACAGCTTTATCATAAAAGAACGAGATAATTAATTTGAAATAAAAATTTGAATTGTCGTCGCTGTTAAATGTTCTTTGGTGATAATGGGAGGGTTCATATGCAATTACCAGGTATCACGTGCGTCCTTTCTCTCGACACCGCTCCCCCACCTACCCCTCAGTCCAAGTAATCGCGTGGGCTAATCCAATTGTGATTGTGCAATTGTGTTGTGATTTTTTTTTTCCTATGCTAATGGGGGGATTTTGGTTTTTAACATTTCAATTCCCACACGATTGCTTGAAACTCCCTGGAACGGGGTCTTGAGGGGACATTATCGGTGTGTTTCTGTCTGGGCTCGTTAATCCGCTCTTCGCGTACAGTCGACAATGGGAAGATGTATATTTCCATGGCTTCGCTATTAACTCACCCCCGGGTCTAAGTGAATTAACGATTGGCTTTGGTAAATTCATGGAGACTCGGTTTTACCAAAGTCTAATTTTTCCCATTGATCTGACAGAATTAAATTTGAATTAAAGAGCCTGAGAAAATCGTACGACTGCAATTCTGATGTTTATGGGACGATGGATTTATATGGTCCGGGGGGCCTCATCCCCTGGAACATAAAAATCATTGTCCCGGGGACGTTCTGAATTTTTTTATGAATGAGAGCGCCTGAGAACGTCTGATCGGGGACATTAACCCTAGGCTGGTCGCCATTAAATAATTGTACAATCGCTGCGATTTTTTTTTTGTATATATCAGCTTTAAGTGTAAATATTGCTCATCAAATTTCCGTGGAAAAACAAATTAATTACAATTTTTAATCCCGAGATTATTAAAAAAAATGCAAGAATGTGCGGAGCGGGATGAGACGCCATTGTCCGCCGCCGCGTTGTTGCCGAATCCTTGGTGGAAGCGCTCGACGCCGGTAGACTACTTTCGGCAACGCTGGCGCCTGAAACCGGCACCCGCGGCCGCAGCCGTCGACCAGGCTAGGGTTAAAATTGTCGGGGGCTTCGGTAAGAGTTGTTCCGTACCTCCAAGATTATTCATTGACAATGAAGAAGACTTTACAATATTTCGCTTACAATTTACTTCCCTAAAATGACATTCCCCTCATTTTTTTCATGTCCAATTATCCGCTTGACGATTAACTGTACATAAATATGCTTCCCCCGATATTAAAAAAAATATTTATATAAATATGAATAACTCTGGATGGGCTGTTTATTGCTTATAACGCTTCCATGTCTGCTAAGGTCACGCATAATTTCTGTTATGCAGCAAGAACTAAAATTTCCCCCCTGAAAAAAATAATTCAAGATGACAGTATTAGCCGCTAAGAGTATCGAGCTTGAGGCGTTATGGTAATATACAGAAACGTAACGCTCTTCGAAGCACAACCGCAATGAAAAAATGGGCAGAGTAGTCTAAGAAAGGAGGAGGTGATCGTAGAAAAAATACTACGTTCTAGAGGGATTAAAAATCCCGAGTGAGAAGGCTGAAGGAAATTTGGTCCTCCAAAGTATGCCAGGCCAATAAATAAAAATCAAATCAAATCAAATCAAATCAAATCCCAGAGGCTGTAAGAGATGGTGTATCGATGTGTTTCGCATAAAAAAAAATTAATGGGCAAATTGAGGAATAAGACGTAATGAAATTGGTGTTGATGTAAAATTACAGGTGATAGCTGTGATATCGATAATGTTTATTGTGCTATCAACGATTGCACTAACACTCAACACCATTCCTAGTATGCAAGTGAACGATGAGAGAGGAAATTTCCAAGATAATCCACAACTAGCCATGGTGGAGGCAATATGCATAACGTGGTTTACCCTCGAGTATGTGCTTAGATTCAGTGCATCACCTGACAAATGGAAATTCTTCAAAGGGGGTTTAAATGTCATTGATTTATTAGCAATATTACCTTACTATGTATCCCTGTTTCTCGTTGAAACAAACAAAAATGCAACCGATCAATTTCAAGATGTACGCCGAGTTGTACAGATATTTCGTATAATGCGCATACTGAGAATATTGAAATTAGCCCGTCACTCAACTGGGCTACAAAGCCTTGGATTTACATTGAGAAATTCATACAAAGAGCTCGGGCTGTTGATGCTCTTTCTGGCAATGGGAGTACTTATATTCTCGAGCCTTGCATACTTTGCGGAAAAAGAGGAGCCCGGGACCAAATTTATAAGCATTCCGGAGACGTTTTGGTGGGCTGGCATCACCATGACGACAGTAGGTTACGGAGACATTTATCCTACGACACCTCTTGGAAAAGTGATTGGAAGTGTTTGTTGTATTTGTGGTGTCCTGGTAATTGCGTTGCCTATTCCCATTATCGTCAATAATTTTGCCGAGTTCTACAAGAATCAGATGAGACGGGAGAAGGCCCTCAAGAGGCGGGAGGCACTTGAGAGGGCCAAGAGGGAGGGGAGCATTGTTTCATTCCATCATATCAATCTGAGGGATGCATTTGCCAAGAGTATGGATCTCATCGATGTCATCGTTGATACTGGTAAGAATTTAGGAGCTGCTGTCCGGAGCCAGTGCACAAAAACCAACCGGATCCTATTCGTCGATCTGTCTCTTCCTGAAAAATTGATGAGTTATTTTAAACAGAATCAATCACTCGGTGTAATAAAAATCATTAGACCAATCGACAGTCGACGAATGGTATTCGAGGTCAGTTGACTAAAATTTCCCTCGCAATTTCACGAATTAAAAAAATACAAATTAATTAAAATGATAACTCATGTCACAAGCACTTCACAAATTCATAATCTTCTCTTCCTTTTTATTATTTTTCTTTTTCTCTTAATTACGTTTGTCATTCTCTGTTGATCATTTTCCATTCACTTACGTCTGTTATTTTCAGAAACTCCATTATAAATTTATCAGTTTCTTCCGTTATTTTCCTTGCTTTAACTGGCATTTTCAAGGTCACAACATGTCGGGTGCTGATGGTAATAGTACAGAGGGTGAATCAGCATGCGAGAGGGGTCCAGCGCAGACTGGTGCTGGATGTTATCGTAATTACGAGCATTACAGTATGTCACGTACACGTAGAAGTGCCTCATCGTGTTTTCCAGCGATACCGAATGATCTGCCAACAACACCGGACAGTCCCAGCCGTAGATTGCTTGATTTTGCGCAGAATATACCGGGCAGCCAGAATGATGATGACTATTATCAGGATGATTTGCCAGGTCAGCACTCGAATCATGGGAATACAACGCCCAGTGTAAGTACAATTGATTACCCAATTGTCTACTATTTTTTTTCAAAAGCTCTCTCAATTTTATTTGCCAATTTTCATGATTTTTTTTGCTGCTTCATCTCAACTCATCTGGGGAATTGTCTCATTGGTTGTGATAAAATGGTGAATGTGTCCAGTAGAATTAAATATTTGAGAGTATTTTCTTTGGACCGCAGAGTCAAATTTTTACAACCAGTGATGGGGGAATTAATTAACTAATCATTAGATTAATCGGCTCTCGCTTGCGCTAACATCATAACACCTGACATGCCAAAATCATTGAATTGAGGAGCCCGACAGACTCGTCAAAAATCGAATTATCGAGAATAAACCGAGCATGTCGGTAAATAAAATAGTGCGAGAGAGTAATATCTCGTAATGAACGTGTGGTATAGTTTGGAAGAAGAACAGCTGTCAATCCTCTGAATATTCAAAGGAACCATCGACCCTCACCGTGACACAAGATTCTATTATTCACTGCGACAAAGTGTTTCATGGTACTAGAAATTGTGCTCATCAGCTGCCTAGAAAGCCTCCACAGCTGGACAATCCACTTTTTTTTCAAAGTTATTTATATAAATCCCTCTGATTTATTATTCTGGTCATTAATAACAAAAAAATGGCAAACGAAATGAAATGAAATCGAGGAATCAGAAGTAGTGGATTAATTAATTATTAAATTATCACTGTCAGATAATATTACTAGCAGATTATTGATCATTTATTTATCTCAATTATTCTCCAGCTGTGGATCTCAGACTGTTCTCTTCTTTAAAAAAATGCCAAGCGCTTGTTAGCAACATAATCAGCCTTAGATTATCATGCCCTTAAAAAGTCTCAAGAATGTGCCACTTTGCAGCGAAACTTGTGCTTTTTATTTTCTTCCGAAACAAGTGAATAGTTTAAAGTTAGATTGACGTTTACTAACTCACAAATAAACCCCAGAACAAGAACAAGTGCTCAACTTTCAGACGTAACACCAGACGATGTGTGTGTGTGTGTGTGTGTGTGTGGTTTTTTTTTAAATTTATTTTTTCTTTTCAAGGACTTAACAATCGATATCCTCACGTGACTAATATCGGGTACGATTAACTGGATTAGGATCAGTGAGGCCAGAGTTTAATAGCAGTTTTCGGTGTAACTTAGTAGCGAATCGAATCGATCAGTCAAAGGGAGAAATATAATTTTGTTTTTTTTCACGATCTCGACGTCTACTTTTAAACCTATGAATCAACAATTTCCCATCGATTATACAACGGCTCAGGTGAAACAGTTTGCCATTTTCACGGGCTTAATGCCCAGTTATTTTCAGTGCTATAAGTCAGAGGCTTCCGTAAAGTGAGTCAATGACAAATGTATTCGCAGGGTAAGACAGGGAATTATTGGCTGCACTATAGTTTTGGGGTAAACTTTTTTTGTTATTGGGGTAAAATTTTTTTTATTTAACCGGGGGGGAAAAAAAATTGTAGCCGGAAGTGATGGTACATTAGCATTGAAAACTAGGCACAGACGAATCGATACGCTTCTCAGAAGTCTCTTAAAAATATTTCGTCGAAACCGTATCATGCCGATCCGCCGATAGCGCTAGGAAAAAAATACTCTGTCGACAATTTTACAGAAGAACTTCAAATTAAATTGGTTCTTTTTTTTTACATCACAAACAGCCTGCGCAATTGCAATAATTAGTTAACAGCAGAAGAGATTAAGATGAAATATTACTTGAAATGATGCCTGTAATTAAAATAAAAATAGACGCAATGCAAATTAACTAATGCAATCGAGCTAATGAGCTGTCAATTTCAAATGGTATTTCATCATTAAAAAAAAAGACAATGGACAGACAAAAATCAGAATAACGAATTGACGACGAAGAAAAAAAAATCTATTATCAGTGTTTGTCGCTATTTTTCAGACAATGGCGCCTGATAATCGCAATGTACAAACTTGAGAAAGGATAAACGATGAATGCGATGATGGGCAGAAGAGCATTCCGGTGTCACACGAAAAAACTCCTAAAATAAACGATCAACATTCCACAATAACGAGGGGATTATTTGAGTTAGACGTTATTACGTTGATATTGCATGATATGCACAGACGCTCGCAAGAGATTAATAATAATCGACTAGATGAGGACAGGGGACTCTTTGTAAGACACTCAATAAACGATTCTTTTTTCATTGATCAGAGTTTTTTTCATTTTTTGTATTATCATTATTATCACAATCACCCTTCGACGAATGTATAGAATTTTTTTTTTTTTTGTTACGGAAGGGGTAAGTAGACTGTACACAAAGTGGCACTTTCTTATTCCGAGAATTGATTGACGTTTTACAATTGGAGTTGTGAGTTATCAGTGGATGTCTATCAGGCTCCCCAGTAAAATAAAATAATTAAAAATTGATTGTCATCGTCACCTCATCAATTCACGCTTGTAGACTATTATACTGGCACATTGTTGATGGAGAATGAGCGAAAAAAAAAAAAACAACACGTGTAAAAGTTTCACGAGCAGCGAAAATACATGATAAACTGATATTATAGGATGAAGATAAAAGAGACGGGAGAAAAATCGACAAGATCGATGAATTTCCTAGTGAATTCGAGTGTTGCTTTTGTACCACCAAGGTATTTACAAATATTAACATTATTTTCATTAGTTGAGTAACAATGCATCCAATTAAAATGCCCCTGTCCCAGTAATTGACCCCATAACATTCTGACATTTTTTTTGTTTAACCAAACAGCGACGAATTATTAATTTCTTACAAAAAAAAACGAAAATCAATTTAGAAATGCCCTCACTCCGTGTCCAGCGGTGTACATTGCTCCTCGAGAAATTTCGATAAATTAGTTGATGTCTCGACTGATGGACACTCGGAGGTGAGTTCAAGTCCATTCCTACACAATTTGAACACAAAGAGATTGAAAAAATTTGAATGTAGGGCGTCACGAGACAGCACAGGTTGGGAGGAATACAGAGGCGTCGCCAAGACGAATATCACGAAGATGCACAGAATTCCACATTTTATTCCCAAAAAAAAAACCTCTAAAGAACAAGTCTTGAATTCGAAAAAAAATCGACGGCAATTTCGAAAGGGTTCTTTCATCGTCGATATCTCGAGTTCTGGCCAGGGAAAATCCTTGAGCTTTAATCCATTCGAAAGCTATTCTTTCAGACTTTAAAACGCGCCCGACGTCATAAAGATCGCTCGATTTATTCCCGAGATATCGACGATTGAAGAGGATTCGTTTCTCCACCCCCAGTGTCGGAAATTCGCGAGTCGATAGAGATTCCCCTCACGCAGAGAAATATTCACTAAAAATCTCGCCGATTTCTATGGAGCCTGAAGAGAATAAATCAGAAAAATTTAATTCAATCGAGAAATTAGAATTTTAATTGCGAAATTACCGCCACTCGAGTCGTTTAACCACTTCACTTCTGCTGAATATTTCCCTGTGCACTGGAAAATAGAAAATAATTATTTCCACTTCCACTGAGAGCCCATTGATCATCTCCATAAATTTCCAGGAGTACAAAGACCACCGGGACGCCGAAGACATAATGCCCCTGGCAACCAGTGACTTCAGTAAAACAATCCGCCAGGAGTTGCGTTCACTGCGCGACAGTAGTATCGAGACGAGTGGTTACGCTGATCACATGTCATCGCCGTTGCGTTTCGCAACATTTGGCCCCGAGACAACGAGCAACACATCCCCATCAACGAATTATCAGCCGGCAAAGCCAGGCTACAACGATCGCGGCAGTGTGGACAGTTCCGGGACGTACGCGAGTTGTCAGACTCATCCATTTCACTCGCAGGAGATGCTGGGGGATGGAGACGCAGCGGACGAGGCTGACAGTAATCTCTACATCAATCCATTAGAAAGTGCTGACAACAAGTGTCGGGACATTGGGGTTGATAAAGCCCTCGATTCATCCCTCTTCACTGGTGAATTCTCCAAGAGCGAGGGAGGAAAGACAACGGATACGCTGCCGAAGCACAAGAAGACTAGGGTAGCCAAGGTAGGGGACGTCGACGCGACGAATTCACTGAGAGAAGGGATTCTTTTTTATTTTTCCTTCCCGATTTAGGAAAAATTAATGGCAATTGCAAATTTCTACCGAACAACAATTCCCTTGACCTGGCGGAGGATTTTTTGCTGTAGTTCTAGCAGCGACCGCATCTGGCGCTGTTACTCGGCGCCCCGAGAGTGGGGGCGCCCAGTAACAGTGGGGGCGAGAGTGGGGGAAGCCAAGCCAACAGTCGTCTCGCTGACTCGGCCGAAGCACGACAAGACGAGGGTCTTTTTTTTCAGTTTCCCCCATTCTCGAATAAACAACAAAACTAAATTCAAGAAATACCCGTCAATGGGCACGCGTGGGTGGAATAAAATGGGGAAAACGAATTAATTAAAATTGAGGAACGTCATAAATAAATTAGCCCTCATTTCTCCGTTGCAGAGTGCCGGACGCCGTCAACAATCGCCCACTGATCCCGAGGCAACACCCACAAACACCCCCCGCGACCTAACAACCACCCCCGAAGACAACAATAATCTCTACGCAGATTTACGAAGTGGCCGGCCTACTTCCACAACAACAAATTCATCACTCACGAGTTTAGCATCAGCGACTCGTCTCATAAACCAGCAGCTCTTTGGCAATCTTAGTGGTTCTAAGCAATATACCGGTAAATGATTTACAAGAACTAAGAACTTCCAGCCTAGTGAATTATTCCAGATAGAATTGATTAGCGGCAAAATAACAAAAAGCATTATCCATAATTTCCGACAATTACCAGGCCAATTGCAACACCACGCTTCATTTGATATGTCACTCGCTCAGTATCACAAAAATGTTCATTACTGTAAATAGGATATAGTTAGTAAGTTAATTATTACGAGATGAATTTAATATTAATAATGTTGAAGACATATCATTCCCTGCTTTTTACGTCGTAGGTGAACGATAGTTATTTCACTTGTTATTTCCACAAATCGTTCAGTGATTATGAAACCATTGAGGTAGATGTTGGTGAAATGAATTAGTAACAAATTATCATTAATTAGTTTGTAATTTTAAGTGATATATTGACATTCACGCACGCACTGTTCTCACAGCTGTTTGTCATTCAATACCTGAGGAAATAATGGAAATTCTGTTTTGTAACACTGATAGATTTACTGCTCGTAGGCACTATTGAAACTAGTTGCGTTGGTGAATGGGCACGCGTTGGCAACTAGGCCGAGCTTTGTTACTTAGAGAGATACCAAATAATACTCACATATATTTTTTATTTCTCCTTCTTTCCTCCTCATTTTCCGCGGAATATTTCACTCATCATGCTAACTCATGTATATATGTAAATTTCACGACCAAATGAGTGGAAGAGAAAGCCAAGTAGTGGAGAATTCATGAGAAATTGTTATCACTATTGCAACGTATCACGATAATTGAGGAGTCTCCAATTGCTCGATTACCTAATGAAAGGCTGTAGTTTTAGATCTGCACGCGACCACAAGATATTAAACAATTTGTATGCAATTTTATTATTTTCTAAGTTAATATAATTTCACGCTCAATGACAAAGTGATTCTGCTAATTATTTTCATTAAATGAGATTAAACGATAATGTTGATGAGTGAGAGAGACCATGTTAACTGTTAAATGGCCGCTGTCGATGATGTGAATTCATCGACGGTACGTAAATTTTATTTTTTTATCTGGAATCATCGACACCGGCCGTTAACACAACTCATTAAAAAAAAAAAAGGAAAATCTAGTTTTAGCCCTAAGTTTAAGTAGTAAGAGTGACCATTGTACGACTGAGTTTAATTTATTTTTCAACAAGTGATATTTATTTTGTTCTCCATTAAACGCTGATCTTAGTCATTTTTGCACACACCAGATCAGATTTGCAACGAAGTGATTTAAAAAAAATAAATGACGAATGAAATTATTTTTATCCAGTAGTGCACTGCATCATTGCTCCCTACCTCATTACACGAGAGTCTGTCCTTTTAAGTGGGCGACATTTCAACTGTTGAACTACCACAAGTTGAAAGGTCGCTGAGTTGAAAGGACGCGTGAATCCTCTAGGCTCATTGTTTGATTGTGGTTATGTTGTTGTGACATTCCAGGAGGATCTGGGAATAAGTCCCAGTCGGTAGACTCAATCGACAGTGAGTCGTACATCGCGGATCGTAATAGCCGCTCTATACTGAAGATAAAAGAGGGCAGACGCACCTGCAGCACTGATGACGTTGATGATGACACTGAGCAGCTGATCCTCGACAATTCAAGCCCCAATATGAATACCATACACATCCGGCAGGCGCCATTTTTCTCCAGCCAGATGATCGGAGCCCTCCTACGGAGCAATAATAATGTCGAGTCACTTGACTCTCCGGTTAGGGACACCACCAAACGACTCTCCAAGTCCATCAGCGATTATCGGAATAATGAGGGGCTCGCCGACGAGGGGAGGAGGAGCAGGCGAACCCAGAGCCAGTCGGAGAGGGATACCGAGCCCATACTCGCCAAGCCTGTCAAGCCCTCGAGAAAACTTGCCAAGAAAATTTTGACTCAGGAGAGGAAGAAGTCCTCGGGGACTAGTGACGACGGCTCCGTCGACTCTGCCGCCACCTGCATACCCCAAGAGCCGCGCAAGCGCACTTCGCAGGCGATGAAGAAAAAGTATTAAAATATGGAGTTAGGTTTCAGGTGGATCTGTTGAGTTTAATGACATGGGAGATTATTTATTTTTACGAGGGATTTTTTATTGAGGGGAGGCGTTTGTTTGTCCAAATAAAAAAATATCTTGGCAAAATAACCCACTCCGATCCAGCCGGCGGCCATTGTGACGGCAATGGGCCGTCAAAATGGCGTCGATTCATGAGATTTTACGGAATTGGCAGATTTTAATGCGCAATCAGAGGAGATTTTAACTCATCGTTCATTTATCATTGCGGAATTGATTGTAGATTGTGAAATTCCCTGCAGCTTAATTAATTTTCAATTAGAAATTCATTAAATTGGCGGTTAAAATGAGAAATGAAAAATTCGCCGACATTTTGGAGAGGATTTTTGTGGAGATTACGTTGCCCAAATGTGCCTTCGATATTTTCCGTACGCAAGCTATTTTCAATGACGTAACAATACAAATTTCTGTGATACCGAGCATCCCCCCCCCCCTCAGTTTGCTTCAGCATTTGTACATTATTTGCAGCAGCTGATTTATCGTGTACCCAGCGAACATTGTAAAAATTGAATTCAACAGTTCATCACGTTATTAGCACAAAATTGTGTATAGTGAGCAAAGTAAAGACGAACCTCTAGATTTTAACGAGCACAAGAAGTCCATTTCTTCCTCCTTCCCAAAGATAAAAAAAAAACAATAATTGCATGGCAAAATCGCTTTAAATCGAACATTTATTGTGTCCTTTGTGGCCTTCGTCCAACTGAACATTCACCAGCAGAATAATCAAAGAATTTTGATGGACTCGAGGAAAATTTTGGTCGTCAATGGCCTGCGATCTCCAGCATTCACCAGAATTCGCTCATACTTTCCCGTTACCCCGGAGCGATTTCGCAATCTCTCCAGAAACCACTGGCTCGGATACCTAGAAACCGGGAGTTCATAGTCTAATAATAAATTTAATAAAATTTAATTACATAACTTCAATAGTGGATAATCGTCACTGACCTTTTTTGTTGTCTATCGAGCCGCAAATCCTTGAGTTTAACGAATCGCTGATCCCTTTTACCGAAGTCCCGAGCTGTCTGGAGATTTCCCGGCCGAATTCCCCGGACTTCACGTGCCCGTAAATGGTGGCTCGTCATTTGGGAACTCCCCCGGGGATATATTTCCCCAGAATTCTGGCCACTTGTGGTCTTCACGTACAATGCGAGGATCATTAAGAGGGCGATGGTCTGAGGGGAAAAATATGTCATGGAGAATTGTTATTTATTCATTAATTAATCGAAATCAAAATTTCGGAGCTCGTCAGCCTGAGGTCAATGCCGCGAGCCCCCAGGTCACAGCTTGTCACAACAATTTAATTAATTAATAAAGACAATATTAAAAACACGTCTGACGTCCATTAAAAAAAATGAACAAAAGGAGGAAAGAATTTTTTTAAAAATTGCATAATTGCAGTCCAGCAGTTGTGAGCTCATGAAAAATCGAGGGCAATTTATTGTTTTGTCAATTAACTCGAACACTTGACGAATCACGCTTATTAATATCTCAATGATCTCACTTTCATGGAACAATTGGACTTTTTTCTGCTCCTCATTCCACCGATTGCCACAAACTAATGCCGTTCAATCCACCGGATATTGACAATTTATTGGTACGAGTCTCTTGTTATGGCTGTGACATTCCTTTGTGACATTCTCCAACTGAATCGAGAATTCGATCAGTCCTTCCTTTTTGTATGGCGAAGCCGCTACCGGCGTACCGCAGGCTTGCCGCCTTCGAACGCCGACTTGCCGCCTACCGCACGGCATCTCATCAATTGGGAATGATTTTGAAAAAGCCGATCGTGTTTACGTTGCACTAAACATAACAAGTTTGTTATTAAAATCCCACTTGTTCAGTCGTTATCTGGCGTTTCTGGGAATTTCATTGATGAAACCAATCTGCAAATTGGCTTCTTCAGGGTGAGCTCAGTGCCGCAATAAGTGTGATTGAAATTTTATAGGAATGATTTACAAAGCCTTTGACTTTTTATAGTTCTCCCCGAATGTCCGCAATTTCTAATGCAAATTTATAAACCGTATTTGCGTAGCTCTTCAACGTTATAATTGTTGAAGCACAGTTCCCGACAATTACCCATTAAATTTTAAATGAATAGGCTCTCCAGGATAATTCAGTGATACGTGCGGTGGGAATTTTATTGGAGATATTTACACATCATTTGACTTTTTTATACTGATCGATGATGATCCCCGGGATGTGGCTGACAATCTCAGACTTGGGAAGATTGGCGTACTTCGATATCAGTTGAATGTAATGGAGAGCCGTAGATCCCTCGGTCTCCCACTCGCTCCCAATTTTCCCCCTGAAAATATAAAAACATCATTACCCTCATTTCGTCCAATGAACTCGAGCAACAAAATTACCCGTCAGTCGACACGAAGGCCATCACGTATTTACACAAAAACGAGATGTAATTCTCAAGGACATCTGCCTGGAACTGCCTCAATAAAGTGTGCACCCCAATCGTAAAAACAACAGCATCCACGGGGTCTTGAATTTTTTTGCTCAACAGACTCGCTGAAAATGGGAAAAAAACCGCTAGAAATTCATCAACTCCTGTTCACTGAGCAATTTTAGCAAAATGTTCCTGGGGAAAATTTCGTATCCAAGAAAAACGACATGGCAATTCCCTCGACCTGGGTAATACGTCCCAAGACGCAGTGCCGCAAAAATGGCCTCTCAGGAAATTGCATCCCAAGTAGTCGACTTTCATGCAAATGTCGCCAAAAATAGATCGAATCGAGCAGAGAATCTAATGCACTCCATCGATTTCATCAATACCTTCAGCTCCTCCAAAAAGCAAAGAAAAAATCCTCACCTGTATTTTTGCAGTAGTGCAATTTATGGAGACAACAAATGGTGACGAGGAAGAGGATAAAATCGATGCCATGTCCTTCGGGGAAATTCATGTAAGTCTTATTAAGATGATCGCTGATGCCAGCCCAGTCAAGCCTGACACTGAGTTCACTGATCAGCTTGTTCTCCTCAATCTTGGTGACCTCCAGCTCCCTCTTCCTCAATTCCAGAAGGAGAGCCGAGTTGAGAGTCCTGAGAGCGGCCTCCATGTGCTTGGCCTCAAACTTGCAGGCGGTATTCAGCTCATAAGCGATCTTGCTCCTGAGTAGTTGAAAGTGTCCAATCTTGAGGAGACTGTCGACAACCTGCGGAAGAGCCCGTCCCCCCATGCCGAGAGCAAGTGAATGAATCTTGCCAGGATTGCTCCTGCTCAACTCCGAATTACCGAGGATTCCCCTGCACTCCTCGAGCATGCTCCCCCAGGATTTGTCCCTCTTGATGATCCCCAGGTGCTTGTAGAGGTTTCCCAATTCAACATAAGTGTAATAAGACAATAGCTTGTCCAGCCCAAAGAGTCCCGGGGTTCCAATGGCCTTGAGGATCATGGAGAAGACCCTGTGATCCAGCACCTCCGCCTGTGTCTTCAGATCGTACCAGGCGAGACTGTGCTCCACGTAAGCCGTGGACTTGGGATCGGTGATCCTGAGGAGCTCCCTCGCAAGCCTCCCCATGAACGACCCCGAGCCATTGCCCTCAGTCCCCGAATTGTCAGTCTTCTCGTCGTGAAAAAAGAGCTTCCAGTGCCTCCCAGGACTCCACGTGGAGTCCTTGCACTCGTCCTCCAGGGCGACGTGAATAATGTAAGTGATCTCCTCGTGCCAGATCTTAAGACTATTGATATTGATGTAGTCCTGGATGTACTGGAAGGACTTCCTGTAGCCCTCCATGACATTGGCCAGATCATTGAGCTTCGTCACGAGACAGTTCTTCTTCTGGTCGAAGGTGAGGCCGTTGTGAAGTGCCAGCGTTACCTTCTTAATGAGCTCCTGACGGATCCCGTCCTCCAGCAATCGGTGGGAGTCCACTCGGAGAACCCCCAGAGAGACACTCCGCAGGGACAGGACTCCATTCGTAAACACCGAGACAGCGTAAGTGAGTTTGGCCATCTGGAGTCTCTCCTCCAGTTGCGCGTACTCTTTGAGCTTGTCCTTGTAGAGCTTCGTGGGGATCTCCTTGAAGATGTTCGTCTCGAGGTGGACGATCTGCGCCAGAAGGCCAAAGACCGTCTCCGGGATGATCTGGAGGACTCGTCGGGCGTAGCTCTCCAGCTCTCGGCTGTAATACTGAGACACCGACGCCAAGTCAGCACTTCTGGCCTGGTTCACGCGCAGCAGCGGTGTCTCCAGGGCAGACGCCATCTTGAGGAACAACGCCTTGAGCTTGATAACCGTCGGAGGATTCTTCTTAATGCTCGATTGCATTATGTCGACGAAGCTCTCCATTATATTCCAGGCGTAGCAGCAGTCCGTCATGATGTTCAGAGCAATCATGTTGTCCTCTGTGATACTGCCGGTTCTGATCATGTTGTGGAGGAATTCGCGGGTGGACGTGAGGTACTGGGCGACCTGGAGGTTATTCTCGAGCTGATGGAACTCCTGGACTTCCTCCAGGGCCTGCAGCAGTTGAGCTATTTTCCTGAGGTCCTCCGGCTCGAGGGAGCTCACGTGTCCACTGATCTCCTTGAACCACGTCTCGAGACACTCGTTCGTCTCGATTCCCTCCAGATGGCGCTTACCACCGAATACCTCTCCCAGATCTTTTATCCTCTCGATACAGGACTTCTTGTTCTCCAGCCATTTTGATTCTTTATCTTGGAGGAGTTGCTTGTACATCTGCTTCAAGTCTTGCTCGATTTGGGCAGTGCTCAGGAGCAGGCGTAAGGCGTCCTCCGAGGAGTATTTGCTCTCGTTGATCACCTGTTGTCTGAGTGTTCGGGCTCTTTTGGAGTCTTCTGGGAGAATTGTGGGGATTGCCGTGTGCAGGAGCATCCAGTGGAGGGAGACATTCGCCTCGCGAATCAATTTTACTACTGATTCTATTTCGTTCTCTTCTACGGAGACTGCCAGTTGGAGCTTTTCGGCTTCGCTGATGGCTTTTTTCAGGCGCTTTCCGTAGAGTTGGGAGAGGGCTTTGAGGTTAGAGGACTCGAGGGTGTTGTTGAGGGCTGTGCGAGCCGCTTTGTAGGGCAGCCACCAGTCGCAGAGGTTTATTACGATGCCCATGTAAATGCTGATGACCCAGTTGTCGGGGAAGAAGTGGTCGACTATCTCACGCATTATTGCTGAACCCGAGTGGAGGATTGACGGCTGGAAGAGGAGGATTATCACCAGCATTGCTGCCTGATGGGCCGAGGCGACGCTCCGGTGCTCGGGGTTTGGGAAGGCCAGGGTCTGGGTGTACAGCTCGTCCGAACGTAGGCGACCGATCAAGAGGTCTATGAAGGAGGACTTTATGGGGACTCGCTTGAAGTAGTCCTCCGGGTAGTTCGAGGGACGCTTTATCGAGGACTTTGTGAAGCCGGTTGACCGCAATAACATGCAGACGTCGTCGACTCCTGTGGAGGACGAGCGCTGTACGTGGTAGCGGTAGTAGGAGACCAGCAATTTTTCCCGAATCTGACCCTCGAACTGGTGGTCCACCAGCAGGAGCATCACGCCGTACAGGTAGACTGCCTCACACTGGAATTTTAGCTTGATTCAGGTCACAAAGGAATTGATAAAAAAGATCTTGAGATATTTTTATGTCCAATATTCTGGAGTGTTTAGATAATTTATTAGAATTTTTTTTGAGGGGGGGGATTCGAAAGGTTCGAGTGGAGAAAGTTTAGAATGACAAGGTCATATCTGGTGGACGATCTGGAATGTTAATCTGGGATTGTGAGGATTGGTTGATTACCATCAACTGTTTTCCTTCATCATTCAGGAGGACACTCTCCATGGACTGCTGAATGTAAGTTCCGTCCTCAAGCTCGTCTAGGTAAGTATTCAGATCCGTTACATATTTATGAATACTCTCGAATGCCAGATAGAAACGTGTAAGAACATCGGAGTAGTTCTCCCTGAGGTGTTCGTCGAGCTCTTGGAGTGTCTGGAGAGGAATAAAAAAATATTATAACTCGAGATTAATCGACTGAGCTTCAGTAATTAACCAAATCAATCACCGAGTCATTCTCTATCCTCTGCTCGTGAATATTCGCTGCTTTGAAGTACGCGAAATCCAGGATAATTGATCCATATTTGTTGGCATGGGCTTTCGATGTCAATCTGCAATGCAGTCATTGTTGACATGAAAATGCAATTAAAATAAATGACACGTATTTTTTAATAAAATACGTATTTAATATCTTTCCTCAATTTGCACGTTTTGGTAATTTTTTAATTGTATTCAGTGAAAACATTTTCAAACGTACTATTGATATTTTTTTGGGGATTCTAACCTGAAAATTGGAGGCACGTATTCCTTGAGTCTCATCAGTTCAGCGATGATAGCATTGCCCCTCGACACAAGCCTCAATAAATTCTGGCCACACGTATTATTAATTGCTAAAAAATCACCCATTCTGAATTGCTAATTGTCATGAACAGTTTGATTGCTCCGTTATTGACAGCCTCCGGCTGTTCCAAAATACAAAGCTAGGGACTTCATCTGTCAGATTGAGCTCTCAATAATTCACCAGGGGTGGAATTTTGCATGTCTTTGCGTGCATAAAACTTATTTTTGCTGCCGTTAGAGAGCGTGCGATACAACGAATTGTGTGTAGATTTGAGAACCCAAACGCGGCGTTGTTTAAATTGAACTCGACCAGATAAGTAAAATACACCTGAAACGATTTCTAAAATACACCTGAAACAATTTTTAAGCTGCTGTCTGTAACATTAAAATTGCTCGTTTTCATGAATACCTTATATCTCGGGAACTAATGGGCCGATCAACGTAAAATCAATTTCGTCTGAAAGGGCTCGAGGAGCTGTA